>CABFPE010000865.1:26580-37018 GCA_900660155.1 Hofstenia miamia | reverse complement strand
ATATATATATATATATGCACAAAAAAGAAATTTTAACATAACATTCACTTGATTGCACCCTTGTCATCTTCACACCAACTAATAGCTTCACATCCTCTTCATTAACCTGAGATGTATAACTTCTTGGAAGATAGCAGTATTCATTTCTATTCAGTGTGAGCTTTATTGCTTGGCCATACCTTGTCTCTAATGATGTTGCATGTTGTATTTCTCTCCCTTCTCCAATTTGTATATCAGTACATGAGATTATAGTACCAGATGGGTTATTACCTACATCTTGGAGGGGTTTCATCAGTTTTCCTTGATTGTAAATCTCTTCATCATCCATTTTAAAAACTTATTTCTGATTTTAAAATGAATAATAATTTTTCAAAAAGATACTAAGGTTTTTTATCCCTAAAATCAAGTGACCCAATTAAAACTGAGAACCAATATGCTTTTCAAGATCTGGAGGCTGGAAGCCAACAATTTTCAGGTAGGAATGATTTTACTTTCTGCTAGATGATGCCAACAAAATACAATACTCAGTTAACTAAATTTTTTAAAACAAAAAAAATATATGTCAATGTATACAACTATATGAATCTACCAATTTTAGCTAAACCATGTTTAAGTTTTAGAACAAAAATTATTTAGGGTGGATGGTTACCCAGATAACAAATTTTGGTCTAAACAATGTTGTTTTTTTATGGTTGTTTTAACATTGAAATGGTACCCTTTTGACTGGTTTAAACAATGTTGTTCCAACAATGTCACATTAGGTTGCTTTTTTGTTGTTTTTTCTGAATAAAAAACACTATTTTTAGGTCATAACAATATTATTTTATGTTGCCCATGATTGTTCTAGCATTACTTTTATATGCAAAACATCAAATTTATATTGATCATCAGTTCAAATATTGCTGTTTAAACTAACACAAGCCCAACAAAGGCCAGAACAGTAATACAATAAATATATTAAATACAACATTTGCTGAAATTTTAAATGCATGTCTTGATTTTAAATGATAACAATAAGCATAAAAATCTGCCAAATTTAACAAAAATTTAAACTGTTAAAGTTAAGTATAATTTTGAAATAATACTTTTTTAAATCATAAAGAATCTCTTCTGCTCAAATGTAAGTTTTTTATCTGACAGATAAATTGAAGGTGTCCAAATATTCATGAATAAATTATTTTGAAAATTTGCTTACCAAGTATATTATAATTTTTCACAAATTTAATATTTCAAAAAAGCTTTTTGCAATTCCGTTCTTTATATAAAAATGATCTAGTAATCAAAATGGTGAAGTGAGTTATATTTGCAAGCATCTGCTTGAATCTTAAATTATCACATTTTTAGTTGCTCAAATTATTATTAATGGTTGTTATTATGATGTTAATGGTATGAAAAAACCATAAACAACATAAAAACAACTAAAATTGTTATCTGGATATATGAATTTTGCTAATGTTTTTACTTGAAATAATTATTTTTAGTTGTTAACCCATGCTAGGTTTTAGAACAAAAAGTATTTATGGTTATACAAACTTGGTAATGCTTCTAAAAATGAAGTGAAAATAATTATATCTATTTATTAGTATTTCTTGAACTTTGTTATTTAATTAGATGCATACATACACATGGATGTGTGAGAGATGAAAGAGATAAATACACAACTAGTTACATTTTATTTATTTAAAGCTTATCAATTATACACAATTCCAAATAATGGCCATGCTTGAGAGAAAGTGTTATATGCCTGTCTTTATCTTCTAACAATGTAAAAATTTGTGAAATTGCAAAGTCTAAGGAAAACCCATCTTTGTACATCTTATCTATGTTGGCTTTTAATACTTGCAATAAAGCAAATGTATGTGGGAGATTTTCACCACATTCCCATTCAAATTTTGATGCATCAATTATGCAATCTTCATTGTCAACCTCAAAGCATGTGTCACAAGTACACTGCACCTCTGATGAGTGAAAGTGAACGTGTAATATTTTATTGTTTGTAAAAGGAATATCCTCATAATTTACCAGGTTACCCAAATTTTTAAACATGCACAACTTGTCTTCCAATAGAGTGAATTTTTATTGTGCATTGCCAAACTTGATTCAAAAGCTGAACAGGGTTCCATCTCTCCCAAAAATTTTGAATATTTGTTTAAAATATCTATAAATTTTATACACCCACAATATTTGTGATAGGCAAATTTCACTCTCTTCAAAAATGACTATATATGGTAACATTTAATAATAGTTTAATAATAGTAATACCTGGTTTATTGTATATCCCAAAAATTAGAAAATTGTTTACAAAAGTCAAACAACAACATGTGAATTCCTATCATGTTAAGTTTACATTTTTAAAAATCTAATGCAACTCCTTTGCAAAATACTGAGAAAATTAATTAGTACAACTTTAACCACCCACTTTAGTGTTATCAATCACCTGAAAACTTGACGCTTAAAAGCATTTACATTAAAACTTTCCACAAAAATTATTTTAAATATTTTAAGAAATTCCTAAAAAATTCCAAAAAGTGAACATTGTGGAAATTTCACATGCAAAATAATATGTTTTTATGTCATTTTTAAATGATATAATGTGAATTAAAAATAAGAAATTATAAAAATATTTTAAATATTTAAAAATATCCTAAAAATTCCAAAAAATGAACAATGTGGAAATTTAAAACACAAAATAATATGCTCTTATATCATTTTAGAGTGATTTCATTTCAAATTTAAATGTCAATTTAAAAATTTACTATAAATTATTTTTTAAAATTTCCTGAAAATTCTTAATAAAATGAAAAATTTCAAAATTTTAAAGACAAAATAATATGTTCTTTTGTCATTTTTAAGTAATTTTTTGTCAATTTAATAGAATAAATTTCAAAATAAATTTAAATATTTTAAGAAATTCCTAAAAATCCAAAAAAGTGACAAATGTAAATATTTCAAAAACAAAATAATATATCTTCTTATGTCCTTTTTAAGTGATTTTATGTAAATTAAAAAAAGAATTAACAGAATTAATTTTAATATTTTAAAAAATTCCTAAAAATTCAAAAAAGTGAAAAATTTAAAAATTTAAATTGGTGATCTGGTAAGAATTTCAAAATCTGATTACACATTTTGAAAAGGCTACTCACCACAATTTCAAATGGAGATTTTTAAAATAAACAAAGTTTTTCCCACAATCCCCATTACATACAAACTAAAGTCAAATAATAATGACACTGATGGTGAAATAATTAAAGGAAAATTCTACCAACAGGAATTGACTAGAGTAATTAGGAATCATGCATGGACAAGAATATAATAATATAAATAACCTATACATGTCATTGTCAAATCATTCAGTGAAGAGTGATATTATAGTGAACAAGCAAGTGGTAGAAACCCTACAGCAATAACTCGTCAAAAAGGCTTTGGAGTAATTACCACACTTGGGTGTGTTGCCATACCGCTAGCATTGAAAATGATTCCACCCTTGAAAAATGTATTAAGCAATATTGGTACTGAGATTTTGGATGAATCAAATTTGGGCATAAACAACATAGTCTCTGGCAAAAGTGTGAAAAGGTTTTAAAACAAAGAATTGCCAATTTAGCAAAAAAAAACACAGTCAGGAATTAATAAATGACAATGGAATAGTGAATAAACTGCTAATTGCTTCTCTGAGCCATGGAGGATAACAAAAACAATTAAAACAAAACACAGAATTAAACAATTTACAATTTCCAGTGCAAAAAAAAACAATGCAAACCTAGTCCACACATAGTCAAAAAGAAACACGTCATAAAGAAAACTGACATTTTTATGAATTTGGTATAAATAGCTGTGCACATTGATACTTGATATTAGTTTGATACCCGTCATTTTTCCTTGGATATTTTCGAATGTGATAAGGTATTGGTAAACTTTAATGAAGGTAGTACACAGGAATATTTCCCATCTTCTGGTTTTAATTGACCACTCATTGAATTTAATTTCAGATCAGAGCAAAATGAGTAAATTGATCTAAAAGTATACATCTTGGTTTATCAGTGAGAATTGTATGCAAAAGTGATGGTGGGAACCTAGTTTGGGATGACGCAGACAATACAAAACAAGATCAAATTTGTTTAACAAATAACACCTTACACTGATTGTTTGGCTATTATAATTTATAATGGTTTTTACTACACACAGGTGATGCAGAATGGCCACATATGGTTATGATCACCAATGAACTATCAAAAAGTGCATCCAACAAAACTTCAATACTAATATCAAGTGGGTATTATTATGAGAAACACCCTTTAACTGATAAAAGATAGTGATGAAAAAGATGGTCAGTATAGATGTACAGTGCTAACCATGGAAAGCCAGGTGGCAAGTTTCTATGGTCCTCTCGCAATTGATTTTTTCCAATGAAACTGTTAGAAGAATCACCTTGGCAATTGTTCCAAATCATCAGTTTACAGGCACAATGTTTACAAACCTGTTTTAATAATCAAGTTACTATAATCCATGGAGGATCAAATATAGCATACACCCCCATGTTAGTTGGAGATGACAACTATGCACAGACATATTGTAACATCCTCCACCTGGCCTATTTGCACCGTGTATTATTGTTGATAACTATCACTCAGTAAATTGCGGGTGAGGAGTTAATAAGTTATTGAACCACCAAACTTTTCCTCTTTTGTTAACTAGTTAAGTTAATTGAGTATTGACTATCACTGTTTAGGTGACAAAGCCGAGTGACATTTCCTCTTCGAATCATCTGTGGGCTACTGCCTGAAGCTGATCTCCACAGCACAGTTCCTCTCCTTCATGAGCGATGACTGAATCCACTGCACCACCTCAGCTCAACGAGGACTAATTATGTGTACCTTACTTTAGCTCAGTGTGTGTACTCATGTCAAGTTGTAACTGACTTAAACTCAATTTTGTAAAGTGTTTGTTGGATTGAATAAGTAAAGCAACCAGGCATTGACACTAACTGCATTTAAGTAATATTCAAGTAGTCATTACCATAAAATTACTGGCTTAATAAATTAATTAATAAATAGCAGTTTCCTATACCTACATTTATAACAGTACATGTAAAGTCATTTATTCGGTCGAATATAGTCAAGTCTCCTACAATTAGTAATAGATACATATTCCTAATGTTCGACTATCCAGTCGTTTCAGGCATCTATTATTTCATACATGTATAGATCGATAGTCAGACTAGGCAAGAATCAAAAAACTCCTAACCATAGCATAAGTGCGGTTTTGTGACTGGCACAAAGACCCTTCGAATCAATCCCATGATGGAATCCAGTCACTACTCAACACAACTTGCCTAGCTGCACATTTTATTAACCTCTCAGCGCCCAATGTGCCATTTTTAGCACATTACATAAACTACTTTCCTGCTTGTTAACTATTTGAATTTTCAAATGTCTGTTATGTTGTAATTATTTACTTACTCATCTGTAATGCTTTCCATTGTGCCATTTAACCTTAAACTTACTTTTGCAATCTTTGCTATTAACTTCAATTTTATTTTCAGTTAAATTTTCTGTTGATAAATGGCTAGTTCATCAAAAGGCAACTTACAAGGAAGGTATGCATGTTTCTTTAAAATTTTACATTAACTAAATATACATACTTGTTGTTGAAATAGCTGTTATAGATAAATACCTATATTCATAAAATCATATGAATTATATTAGAATATGTGAATGTGCTAAATCTAGCACATTGGGCGTTGCTTATACATATTTGATTATTTAGAAAGAAACAATCATTTTCAGTAGAACAACTGATTAAAATTTTTAATAATGACAGTGAAATCGAAGGCTGGGCTAGTGATGATGCTGAAATCATTACAAGTGACAGAATAAGTTGTGTTGATAGTCAGTCTGAAGAAAATGACGACTTTGAAGAAAATGTTGAGCCTCCTGCAAAGAAAAAGTGTTGTAATTCCTACAAGTGGACAAGCAGCAAATTTCCTCTATTCCATTTAAATCAACCTTTTGCAAATGAAGTGGTTCATCCCCATCCAGATTTTATACAGTTGAAATAAATAAAAGAAACTCTGTTGTTTCACTACCAACTGCAGCTGTACAGAAAGATCAAGTTGCACATTTGCCAGAGTTTAGTGAGATTAGAGGTAGATGCAGACATTGCCACGGTGCCAAAACAGACATCACCTGCACAAAATGCAAAATTCGACTCTGTTTGAACAAAAAACGAAACTGCTTTTTGAATTTTCATTCAATATAATACATCTTTGTGATCTCATATTTTTTAGATATTTTCTGAAAAGAAAGCCCAATGTTCCAAATATGGCACATGACAAAAAAAATGTCATAAATATTTTTTTTTGGAAAAATGGACATGTAGTATATATTTTTTAATGTTGTTATGCATATATTAACATACAAAATAGAAATATATCAGATAGTTATACCCTTGGGCGCTGAGAGGTTAAATAATCAAACCAGATAAATGAAGAATGAAAATAAAATAAACTCCAAAGAATTATTGTTCATCAAATTTCTTCTTAAATTCAAAGCTATTTATTTAAAAATTTTAAAGTACCTGCCGATTTTGAATTTCAAATAAATCTTCTGCCAATATGGCTGTTCTTACGCAAGCATAATTTCACTTGTTACAATTGGTCAAAAATTACTTAATCGGCTACAGTAATTTTCTTAGAGTGTGCAATATTGTGACTTAGTTGCATCTTACAAAATAAATAAGATAATTAACTAAATTTTACAATCATAATTCTGATCACTATTAATCATTTGATGTTAATCTTTGTTTGCAGCTTAGTTCTTTTGGATGATGCTACACGCCCTCCTCAGCTTGCATTATGGACAGCACTGGTCGCTCCCCATGCACGAGAGTGTCTGCTCTACATATAAGTGACTCTGCCTCAGAATCTTCCCACGTTATCATCGCATATTCTGATTGCTTCGACATTTTGAGTACTGCCTCACGTTCGGTTGTAACGGTGTTCGCATATTTTAAGAATCGAGTCTCTCTAATGTTCTCCACTATGGGTGTCATTTCTCGCAGCTCATTCATCTTCCGTGAGAAAATTCCAAAGTATTTCTCATATAAGCAGATGCCTTTTATTGCTATTAAGAGCGTCATTTGAGCATCGGCTTTGCATGTGTGGGCTAGATCTGCTCTCATCTGCGTGTTTGGGTAAAAGAACGTAAACACCTTCCGTAGGCTGCGCGTATTCGCCACATCCTTATAGAAGAAACTGATGTTCTCTATTACTTCCTGCTCTGATATGTCACCAGGATCATTTTTTCCAATATGCATCATAGTGATGATCTCTACTCTTTTCGTTACGTCATAGTAGCGATAGTTTTGTTCCCACATATCAGTCCATACAATGTCATTAACTCCTGAAAATAGCATAACTGCCCACGGC
The DNA here is from genome assembly GCA_900660155.1 of Hofstenia miamia. NCBI lineage: Eukaryota > Metazoa > Xenacoelomorpha > Acoela > Hofsteniidae > Hofstenia > Hofstenia miamia. The sequence continues at coordinate 29,592 of CABFPE010000865.1, read as the reverse complement.
TGACGTTTCTCTATTTCTCTCCTCAGCTCTTGGAGTTGGATGTGTATTGCTTCCCCTTCTGTATATAATTGATCTGGGGTAATGTTTCCTTCGATATAAATGCGTTCTTTATTGTCGTTATCTAGCAATATCTTTTTCATTTTCTTATAGTCCTCCCATTGTATCATCTCTACAGCTTTGCGTTGTGAGTTCATGTATGATTTGTATTCGTGTAGAAATGTTTTTGCTGGTCGTACCTCTTTCGGGAGTCTCCATCTTGGCAGTACCATGGGTATTGCAATCGTTTTTGGCAGCGTACATAGTAAGATCTTCGTATTGACTAGTCTTTCAATTTCCTCATAGGTGCCCATTGTATTAGATGCTGTTGCTAAACCAATGGTGGCGGGGTAGTTCATTTTTGCTTCTGGGATTGTCTCCCAAAATGATTGCGTTAATCCCCGTTTGCTTAATTTTATCCGTATGCATTCCTGTATATCAATTTTCAATGTGATCCATTCAACATCAACTGTGATTTGGTTGAATGGTTTTAACAGTTCTTCTAGCTCTGTGTGCATGAATGCTTCAGTGAACATTAGTTTCATCGTCGCAACCATTTGTTGTTCTCTTATCCTCTGGTAGTTTCTTTCTGTTATCTCCTTCTTTTCCTTTGTGACTTCATCATCCGTGTCAATCCATTCAATCGTGCTATCTTGGCTCATGTCTCCCCACTTTTCAATATTTATTCTGTCAATCACTGTTTGTGTCTTTGGGGATAGTAGTAGTTGTGATGAGGTTAATAGTTGTTCCTCTTTAATGATTTCCTGTTGTGATTTTGTCACCATCTCGCATATCTCTACTGGTGTTGTTATCCCACCTTTCTTTAGCATTTCGGCTCTTCTAATTATTTTCGTAAATGTGCATCGTGGGCTATCTCTGGCATACCATTTCATGTTTTCATTTATCACTTGTTGCACGTTCTTCTGTTTTACTAGTTGTATTATGTCCTTTGTGTTGACTAATTTGTGTTTGATTATCTTCCTTGTAGTTATCCATGGTTGGTTCTGGAGTTGTTTTAGCTGTGTTTCTGATGTTGCACCCCACATATACTTTCACATAAGCTCTTCAAATATCTGTAACTCACTTGGCCATATCCCTGTTATGTTGGCCAGTTCTACTATCAACATTCTTCCTGTTGGGTGATGCTTTGTTATCAGCATACTTATTAGTTTTTCTATTGTCTGCATTGGTTTCTCGTTTTTGTTCTGGGATTCAGTCTTTTCAATGTGTCCTTTCAGTATCCAATTTTTTGTTTGCGTATTCATTGGTGATAATGTGATCTCGAACTTTTTTGCTTTTGTGAGTTTTATTCTTTGGTTCCTTGTTATGGGTAACCTGAGGTCTTTTTCTTCTGTGAGCCATATTGCTAGCAGCCATGTGGATGTTCTGTATCTAATTTCCAGCATGTTCTTCTCTTCTAATATCAGTTTGCGAAAATCCTTCTTTGTGTTTAATTCATATGCTCTATTGATTTCTGCTAATACCATTTCCACTGTTTTGTGGTATTTACGCGCTGGTGCCTCTATTTTTATCTCGGGCCATGATTCATCTGTTTTCTTCTGCAATTTCATGTTCGCCCAGACTTTTTGAATTTCTTCTAAATGCTCCTGGCGTTGTGTCATACTGCATTTAATAAACAATGTCATGGCTTTTTCCAACCCTTCATTTTGTTGTAGCATTTCTGCTGTCTTTGTTTGTTGGAACAGATCTATTGCTATGCTTTGATCTATCATTATTCCGTATATCTGCGCCCAATAATCAATTTGTAAGTCGAAACGAATTATCTCGGAAATCGTGAATTCTTTCTTTTCCCATGGGAAAAAATTTTCTGCTCTTAATACCATGTCTTTTAAATAACTCGGTAATTCTTCTAGATCCTCTCTCATTGCTATGACGACTATTCTTATCTGTTGTACTCTCGCCATTCGTACTGTTTGATCAATTTGTTTCTGTAAATGCTTGGTATATTCCTTTTCTCTTAGGACGTGTATGATCGTTAGATTTTCTTCATCTAGATTTATCTCCGGGATTTTAGCTATCTGTTCTTTGTATGCCATAAGTGCTTGCGCCGTTTCCAATGTGAAATCCTCATTGAATGTCATGTGGATCGTGCTTCTCATGTATGGCCTGTCGATTGTTTCGTTTAACTCTCGCGGATAGCTTATTAGTACATTAACTTTGGGCCGATTGTCCGCATCTAGTAGGATTGGCAGATTACTCCCTTCCATTTTAGCAGTTTTCCTTATCAATGTTTTGGTTTCCAGAGATAGTTTTTCGAATGCATTATGCCGCATTTTCGTGGTTGCCATAAAGTAGGGGTGCAAAGTTTCCCCATCAATTTTAGACATTCGGATCATCCTTGCGTATTTCCTAAAGTTATCCACCATTACTAATAGGAATTGATACCCCTTGTTATCCTTCGAAAGTTGTTCCAAGTCTATGTGGACTATTTCATTCGGTTGTGTGGTGATTATCTTCTCTAGTGGTGCTCTTTGTATTGGGAACCGTTGGCTGTTGTGCAGCAAACATGTGGTGCATTTGTTAATGATATCTTCAATTACCTTTCTTACTGCCGTTGTTATAAATCGCCCGTTAAATGTTTTCTCTGTTTGTGTTATTCCTAGGTGGCCTTTTTTGTGTATCCACCATATCAAATCCCTTTTGAAGTACTCTGGTATTGCGATTCGATTGTTTTGCCCTTCGACATACAATAACCCATTTCGGTTTGTTTTCCATTTGTAACGTTCAAAGTAGCTTGCTGTTAGCTTTGATAGTATCATTTGGGGTGCTTTCAGTTTTCTTATTATTTTGTTAAGGATTTCATTGTCCTGCTGTTTTTCTATGATCTCCTTCTCAGAGATTTCCTCCTTTATTATGATTGGTAATACCATCTGACCCTTCTTGTCTACATTAATCTCTGGCAGCTCATTGTATTGATTGTGTGGTAGAAACTGGAATTGCTGCTTTTCTCCATCT
>CABFPE010000864.1:260264-271341 GCA_900660155.1 Hofstenia miamia | reverse complement strand
ATCTATATTCCAAGAGCCGATTTGTAATTTTAACAATTTTAAAAGATATATAAATGTTTAAAATTTTATTCATGTAAAATAAGTACAAATTATTGATGCAAAAAGCCAAAGATCTATAATATCCTTGGAAGTCCCTTTACGTTATTTGTAATTACCATTGCTCAAGTATCTATATTCCAAGAGCCGATTTGTAATTTTAACAATTTTAAAAGATATAAAATTTTATTCAATGTATAAAGATAGGCTATAGATTGAATAATTGCAGAATTTTTGTGCGCCATCTATCGAAAGTCGTCACAAAATATTTCGTCTGATGATTCTTTGTGAAATATCACACCAAATTATACCATTAGATGTAGCTAGTCCAAATAATAATTTATTAAATTCTAAACTATATGCAAGTTCCTGATTAATTTTAATTATATTTGCACGATTTTGCAAGTTGTGCTTATTGTAGCATCCACTACTAAGCGTCAATGTAGGTTAAATGGTTCTTTTAAACTATTGTTTCACTTCAACCACGGGTAGGGATGTACTCATGTTGACTATTTCATGTATATGTTTCTGCTATTCTTCTCTTAACCGAAATAACTGAATACTATTTAGGTACTGTGCCATCACAGCTCCGCTCTGTGAACAATGTCTCTGTGGCCTCTGGCTGACTCTGATCTCTGCATCATTTAATTTGTGTTTCCATAGCCGATCTGAATGGCTTCAATCCTCAGCTCAGCAAAAGCTCTTATGTGTTCCCTATCCTAACTCAGTGTAGTTCTCAATGTAAATTGTAACTGACTTAAACTCAATTTGTATCATGTACTTAATTTACTTTGCAACCTTGCAGTGTCACTAGCTGCTTAATAATTATTACTTTAGCCATTACCAAAAACTATTGGCTTTAATTAAGTTAAAATAATTAAGTTACTTAATAATGTAACATCCTCTACCAGGCCTTTGTTGCCATGTGTTCTCGTTATTAACTATCGCTCAATTAATGGCGGGTGAGGATTTACTAGTTCAATAGACTGCTAGTCTGAAGGATAACTATCACTATTTAGGTGACGAAGCCATGCAGTTTATTCTCTAATTGAAAGCTGTGGGCCACTGCCTGAAGCCGATCTCCACACTACAGTTCCTCTCCTTCATTAATGATTGACCAAGTTCATTGCATCATCTCAGCTCAATCGAACATTAATTATGTGTGCCTTACATTAGCTCAGTGCATGTACTCATGTCAAAGCATTACTGACTTAAACTCATGTTTTTGTAAAGTGTTTGTTAAACTGAATAAGTAAAGCAACCGGGCATTGATACTAGCTGCACTATTTAATATCAAACTAGCCATTACCGTAAAACTATCAGCTTTTAATAATTAATTAGCTNTGTTACGGTTAGGAGTTTTTTTATTCTTGCTTAGTCTGACTATCAATCTATACATGTATGAAATAATAGATGCTTGAAACAACTGGATAGTCAAACCCTAGGAGTATATATCTATTCTTAATAGTAGGAGACTTGACTATAATCAACCGAATAAATGACTTTACACGTACTGTTATTAAATGTAAGTATAGGAAACTGCAATCTATTAATTAATTCACACAGCCAGTAATTTTATGGTAATGGCTAGTTTAATATTATTTAAATGCAGTTAGTGTCAACGCCTGGTTGCTTTACTTAATCAAACCAACAAACACTTTACAAAATTGAGTTTAAGTCAGTTACAACTTGACATGAGTACACGCACTGAGCTAAGGTAAGGTACACATAATTAGTCCTTCTTGAGCTGAGACAGTGCAGTGGATTTGGTCAATCGTTCATGAAGGAGAGGAACTGTGATGTGCAGTTCCTCTCCTGCAGTAATGATTTACCAAGTTCGTTGCACCATCTCAGCTCAATCGGACATTAATTATGTGTGCCTTACATTAACTCAGTGCATGTACTCATGTCAAAGCATTACTGACTTAAACTCATGTTTTTGTAAAGTGTTTGTTAAACTGAATAAGTAAAGCAACCAGGCATTGACACTAGCTGCACTTATTTAATATCAAACTAGCCATTACCATAAAACTATCAGCTTTTAATAATTAATTAACTAAGTGCAGCTTCCTACACTTACATTTAATAGTAATACATGTAAAGTCATTTATTCAGTCGATTATAGTCAAGTCTCCTAATTTTAATAATACAGATATAACCCTAATTGTTGGCTATCCAGCCATTTCGTGAATCTATTATAATGTACATGTAGTGATCGATAGTCAGACTAAGCTAGAATCGAAAAACTCCCTATCTGTAACTTAGGTGCGGCTTTGTGACTAGCACAAGGACCCTTCAAATCGCTCCCATGATGGACTCCAGCCACTACTCGACACAACTTGCTTAGCTGAACATTTTATTAAATTTCAAACCAGATAAATGAAGATAATAAATCAAAATAAACTCCAAAGAATTTATTGTTCCTCAAATTTCACTTAAATTCTAAGCTATTTATTTAAAAAGTTCAAAGTACCTGCTGATTTCAAATTTTGAATTAATCTTCTGCCAATATGGCTGTTCTGATGTAAGCGTAGTTTTGCTTGTTACAATTTGTCTAATACTTCTTAATTGGCTACTCTATTTTTCTCATAATGTGCAATATTGTAATGTAACATCCTCCACCTGGCCTATTCATACATTGTATTATTGTTAATAACTATCACTCAGTAAATGGTGGGTGAGGATTTACCTATGTAGTCAACCGCCAGATGTTTCTTCTCTGTTTAACTGATTAGGTTAATTGAGTATTAATCATCACTTTTTAGGTGACGAAGCAGTGTGACGTTTCCTCATTGAATCATCTATGGGCCACTGCCCAAAGCCGATCTCCACACCACAGTTATCCTCCTTCCTAAATGATTGACCAAGTACTGCACCATCTCAGCTCAATGGGAATTATTTATGTGTACCCTACATTAGCTCAGTGCGTGTACTCACGTCAAGATGTGACTGACTTAAACTCAATTTTGTAAAGTGTCTGTTGGGTTGGATAAGTAAAGCAACTGGGCGTTGATACTAACTGCAGTTATTTAATATTAAAGTAGCCATTACTGTAAAATTACTGGCTTTAGAAATTTATTAATACGTTGCAGTTTCCTATACTTACATTTAATAATACTACATGTAAGGTCAATTATTCGGTCGATTATAGTCAAGTCTCCTACTATTAACAATAGATAAATATTCCTAGAGTTTGGCTATCCAGCCATTTCAAGCATCTATTAATTTGTACATGTATAGATTGATAGTCAGACTAAGCAAGAATCGAAAAACTCCCTATCCGTAACTTAAGTGCAGTTTTGTGACTGGCACAAGGGCCCTTCGAATTGCTCCCGTGATGGATTCCAGCCACTACTTGACACAACTTGCTTAGTTGAACATTTTAGTAAATTTCAAACCAGATAAATGAAGATAATAAATCAAAATAAACTCCAAAGAATTTATTGTATATCAACTTCTACTTAAATTCTAAGCTATTTATTTAAAATGTTCTAAGTACCTGCTGATTTAATTTGAATTAATCTTCTGCCAATATGGCAGTTCTAACATAAGTGTAATTTCGCTTGTTACAATTTGTCTAATCTTTCTTAATCAGCTACTGCATTTTTCTCATAATGTGCATATTGTGACTTAGTTGCATAGTACAAATGAATAAGATATCAAACTAAATTTTACAATCACTTATAATCAATTTTTTATCACTGCTAATCTTTTTGACGCTATTTCTTTTGGTTTGCAGCTTGTTCCCTTGGATGATGCTACAATAACTTGCAGCTTCCTACCTTACATTTAATATAAATTATACATGCTCAGTCACTTTATCAGTCTATTATAGGTCACCTAAGTCTATTACATAAAATATGTATAACCTACATTAGGCTATCCAGCCTTTTCTTACCGATGTTGATTATTTATTACATGCAAATGATCGAATTGATAGCCAGCTAAATGGAGAAAAACTACTATTTGTACACCTAACATAAATGCAGGTTCATGGTTTGGATCAAGGACCCTCGAGTCACTCCCGATATGTTTCCGAACCACTACTACTGCATTTACTGTTTAGCTTGACATTCTGTATTAATTTATCAAACTGATATAAAATCTAAGAATAAGATTTTCAAAGAATTTACAATTTTCCAAACTGATTTACACTCTATTTATAGTCAACTTGAAAAAGTACCTGTCATTCAGAATTCAAATTTAATTCGTCTGCCAAAATATCTGAAAATAATGGAAGCAAAATTGCCCCCTTCATTTTGTCAATTTTGATGACAAGTACTAATTTGCTATATTATTACTTGGTTGCATTTTTACAAAGATAATTTCTGATAATTAAACTTAAATTGCTTTTCTAAATAATCATTCAATCTTAGTTTTTTGACTAATCATTTGTTCTTCTTTCTTCATTAGCAGTAATTTCTTTGGATTATGCTACACGAACTCCTCAGCTTGCGTTATTTTCAGCACTGCGCGTTCTCTGTGAACTAATTCATCTCCCTTTTTTGTCAATGTTTCTGCTTGGGGATCACTCCAGCTTGTTGTTGTGAATGCTGGTTGTTTAGTCATTTTCAGTACAGCTTCTCTCTCTGTTGTTACCATGCTGTGATATTGGAGGAATTTTGCCTCTTTGATATTTTCTGATATCACCATTATTTCTCTAAGCTCATTCATTTTTTCTGAAAAGATTTCATAGAATTTCTTATATAGGTGGATTCCCTTTATTGCTATCATTAATGTCATCTGTGCATCTGCTCTACTTGTGTGCACCATTTCTTCCCATACTGTTGTAAAGAATGTAAACACTTTCCTGAGGCTTCTTGTGTTTGCCACATCTTTGTAAAAGAAGTGTATATTTTCTCTTACTTCTTCAGTTATGGTTGTTGGATTGTTCTTGTTCAGCCTCATCATTGTTACTATCTCCACCCTTTTCGTGACATCATAGAAGCAGTATTCTTTATCCCATAAATCCAACCACACCACATTGTTTACTCCCAAAAATAACATGATTGCCTTAGTTGTGCATTTGTCAATTACATCTCTCAGTTCTTTTAGTTGTTCGTGAATTGGTTTTCCTTGCATGTACAATTGATAAGGAGTTATCACTCCTTCAACATATACTCTTTCTTTATTTTGATTTTTAATTAATATCTCTTTCGTCTTTTTGTAATCATTTCGTTCAACTATTGCTTTCACTTCCTCTTTTGTGTTCACGTAAGTCTTATATTTGTGCAGGAAAGTCTTTGTGATCTTTACATTCTTCAGTATCCTCCATCATGGGAGCACCATTGGGATTGACACTGTTTTTGGTGGGGTACATAAGAGGATTTTTGTTCTTATTTGTTGTTCTATTTCTCTGTAATCTTGTGACGTTGTTGGTGCTGTTGCTAGCCTGATCGTGGCTGGATAGTTCATTTTGCTTTCTTTTAGTGTTTCCCAGAATATCTGTGTTAGTCCTCTCCTACTCATTTTGATTTGTATGCGGTCGTTTAGTTCTAATTTCAATGTGATGCATTCCACGTCAACCGCTAGTTGATTATATGGTTTCAGCATCTCCTCCAATTCTGTCTCCATGAATGCTTCTGTAAACATCAATTTCATTGATGCTACTGTCTGTTCTTCCTTGACATACTGGTAGTTTCTTGAGCTAATTTTTTCTTTTTCTTTTGTTATTTTTATCTCAACTAAGAATCTCTCATCATCTGTATTGATCCATTCCATTGTGTGTTTGGGCATGGAGGCTTCCCATTTTTCTATATTAATTCTATCTATCTGTTGTTGTGTTTTCAGTGATAGTATTAGTTGTGTTGACATTAGGAGTTCTTCTTCTTCTATCATTTCTTTCTGCATTTTCATTGTCATTTTGCAAACTACCACTGGTTCTGTTATTCCTCCCCTTTGCATCATTTCTGCGCTCTTAATGATCTTTACAAACATGCAGTGAGGGCTCTCTCTTTCATATCTTTTCATATCTGCCTCTAACGTTTGTTGGACTTCATTGTTCTCTATCATCATTACAATTTCTTTTGTGTCTACGATTTTCCATTTGATTATCTTCCTCATTGTTTTCCACGGTTCCATGTCGACTTGTCTTAGTCATGTTTCAGATGTGGCGCCCCACATATATTTTCTCATGGGTTTGTCAAATACAGTGATCTCTTCTGGCGCGATTCCTGTTCTGTTTGCTATGTCCCCATTGACATTCTGCCTAATGGTCTCTTATTAATGATCAATCTGCTGATGAACTTTTTGACCTCCTGCATCAGTTTCTTGATTTTGTCTGGAGATGTCAATTTCTCGACGTGCCCCTGTAATAGCCAATTCTTTGTCTGCATATTCACTGGGGACAATGCTATCTCATATCTCTTAGCTTTTGCTAGTCTATGGCGCCCTGCTCTGGAGATCAGCAGCCTCAGTTCTTGTTCTTGTGTCATAAAAATTGCTAGAATCCAAGCTGTGGTTCTAAATCTTATTTCCAGGGCGTTCTTCTCTTCAAATATGATGTTTTTAAAATCTTTTATTGAGTTTAATTCGTATGCTCTGTTAATCTCTGACAGCGCCATCTCACCAGTTTTATGGTATTTCTTTGATGGGGCCTCAATGTGTATGTCTGGCCACTTTTCTTCTGTTTTCTCCTGTAGCCCTGTACTCTACCCATTCTTAACGTTTGGTCTAACTGCTTCTCCAAATTTTTGTTGTATTCTTTTTCCTTTAGAATGTGAATGATTGTAAGGTTATCTTTGTCAATATTGATTTCTGGTATTTTTGCAATCTGGTCTATGTATGCCATAATAGCTTGGGCTGTTTCCAGTGTGAAATTGTCATCAAAAGTGACGTGAACTGTCTCATCAAATTCTCTCTGATAACTTAAAATTGTGTTAACCATCAGTCCTTTCTGTGTGTCAAGTACTATTGGTAGATTACTGCCCTCTGTTTCTGCTATTCTGCATATGTTACTCTTTGTTTCCAGTGATAGTTTTTGATATGCATTATTTCTCATTTTGGTTGTTCCCATGAAATACGGGTGCAGGGTTTCACTGTCTATTTTCAACATTCATTTCTCTCTATCTTTTGAATGCACTGTTCTCTCAGATCTGCTTAATGGTCTACAGGTGCTCGGCTCACCCTCAAGTGAGTCCATGCTGATCATTTCGACTAAGTCGCCCTTGAATCGGCTCACAGTTTGTACTTTCAGCACTTGACCAGCTGTGGGTTCCGTTGATACATCAGCCTTGAATCACTTCTGTATATGCACGGTTCTTTGCCCACTTTCACCTTCCCCTGGAACTCCAATTGTCACATCAGCAAAGTGGACTGGAGGGAAAGTTGTGCTGCTTTTTGCCAGTTCTCTGCCTGCCCTTGAATCAGCAGTGCAGATCTCTGGGGTGTTCACTGGTTCTCTGCGTGCCCTTGAATTGGCGGTGCAGATCTCCAGTGGGAGAGGCATTATGTCTTTTGGTCTCCCTGCACTCAAAGCAGCATTGGGGACTACTGGGATGCCTTCTCACTCTGCGCCTTTGATTAGTCATTGGCTGGTTCTCATCCCTTCTGTCTTCCATTGGACGTCCAGTTCAAGACTGTCTTCATATTCTTCTCCATGGATTTGACGTTGTCATCTCCTCGAGTCTTTGGGTTTGGCGCACTCTCTTCCTTAATGGCTGTTGCATCGTTTTTGATTTTCCTAAATTCAGACAATAAGTTTGTTTCCCATATTTCAGGGTCATATATATGTTTATCTCTTGCTACACATTTTGGCAGCACTCTTCTCTGCATCTCCTCATTGCTGATGTTTGCTTCGAATTCTTCATTGAAGCCTTCCTCCAGCAGGCTATCTAAGTCGCTCATTGCCATTAATACGACTTATTTTAAACTCAGCATTTTCATTTAATATCGATTCTTTGATATCTGCCATTGCCTGTTTCAGGTTTTGGAAATGCAGTAATCTGCTGTTATTTAACATGTACTCATTGTTTGGTAATATTTGCGTTATTTTATATGGGCCTGACCATAATGTTTTTAACTTTCTGACCTGGTTTGTATTGGTTAGTTTCATGGGTGTAAAGGCATAAACTGTGTCACCTAATTTGTGCATATGATCATAAATTTTTTTGTTGTAGTTATGCTGTTGTCTCATGGCTGATTTCTTTGTGTTATGACACATTGTCTCATGTATCGCAGTTATCTGATTCCTCAGTTGATCCACATATATGTTGTCTAATTTTCCACTATTGGCGAAGTACTGCATTGATAATGGCGTTGTCGCCTCCCTTCTGAACATGGCTTTAAATGGTTGTCGAATGTATCGACGTGTTATAGAAATACTCGATCATTTCAATTACTACTCTCCATTTGTGTCCTCCTACTCTTGAGGTTGTGACTAATCAATTTTATCAAAGTTCTATTCAATCTTTCCACCACCCTGTTTGCTTGTGGGTGATATGCAGTTGTTCTTTTGCTTATGACTTCCAATAGGCTTGCCATTTCTTGGAAAAGATTGCTCTCAAATGGTGGCCCCTTTTCTGTGATTATCATCTCCATTGGTCTGAACTTCAGAATCCATTCTCTCATTACTATGTCAGCAGTTGTTTCAGCCGTCATGTTCTTCATCAGAACTAGCTTTGCGTATTTGGTAAAATTGTCCACCATCATTAAGAGGTACTGGTACCCCTCCTGATCTTTCGACAACATTTCCAAGTCAATATGTACGATCTCATTTGGTTATATTGCTATGATATTTTCTAGCGGTGCCCTCTGTGTTGGAAAATGTTGTTTATTATGGAGTAGACATTTCATGCATTTGTTGATGATTTCTTCTGTGACCTTTTGTATTGCTGTCATAAAAAATCTTGCATTAAATGTGCTCTCTGTCTGCGTTATACCCAGATAGCCTTTCTCATGGATTTTCCTTACTAGCTTGCGTTTATGATATTCTGGTATTGCAATTCTCTTAGTTTGTCCTTATATATATAGGAGTCCATTCTTATTCCTTTTCCATCTGTACCTCTTGTAGTAACTCGCAGTTAACTTTGATAGTTTCATGCTTGGCTCTTGTAGTTTTCTGATGACTTTGTTTAGTATCACGTCATCCTTCTGTTTTTCTACAATCTCAAACTCTGATATTTCTTCTTTTATCGCGATTGGTAACACTGCTTGTCCCTTCTTATCAATGTTCATCTCTGGAAGTCCTTCATACTCTGCATATGGTAGGAATTCGATTTGCTTTCTCTCTGTCTTCCTTGGTTGCGTCTCTCTGATACTCAGGGAGCACAGTCCAAAAGTCGGCGTTCATGTGCAGTATCCCTCTTCAGTGTTCAATCATGAAGGTGAATTCATTTAAGTATTCAATCCATCTCGAGACTATTCCCGATTAATCACCCGAAAACTTCTTGAGCCATGCCAATCTGCTATTATCCGTGTGCACTCTAAATTGTCGCCCTATTAGGAAGTGTCTAAACTTTTTTATGCTCTCGATCAGTGCCATCATCTCCAGCTTTGTTGACCCATAGTTCTCTTTGCTTGGTTTCAACTTGCGACTAAAGAATTGTATGGGTACTTCCTTGCCATCCTTCATCTGTCCCAATGTTGCTCCAATTGCTACCTTGCTGGCATCACATTCCAGTATAAAAGTTTCATTGTAATTAGGCGTATTTAGTGATGGAAATTTTGCTAGTTCCTCTTTTATTCTGTCTAGCTCCTCTTGCTCCTGCCATGTCCATATGATGGTACTGATTTTCTCATCAGCTGTGTCATCTTGGCAGTCTTCCCTGCAATGTTGGGGATAAATGTGCTGTAATAATTGAAGAAGCCCATTATCCTCTGCATGTCCTTCTTGTTGTTCAGTTTCTCTATTCTCCTGATCATATCTCTTGCATTATCCTTCATGCATATTCGCCCTTTTTCAATGACTCGTCCTAAGAATATGATTTTTTCCTTTAAAATGTTGCACTTGTTTCTGTTGATTCTCAGGCTGGCTTTTTGGAGGATCGATAATGTTCATTCCAGTTTCTGTAGGTGTTCCTTGATTGTGTTGCTCATTAAGATTGTAGCAATATCTGCAGCCACACAGATTAAACTTCCTCATCAATCTAAATTAAAAGCAAAACTAATTAACCTCGCCAGTCTTTCCCTAAAAATCATTTACTCATTTATTATTTCTTGTGTTAGATTTTATTAGTGAATTTGTATTTATTTTATTTTACTTCTGACGTCATCCCCTTACAAGGTAATATTGAGTATAGGGACGCGCAGAAGGTTGGAGCCATATTGTAATAAGTCGGCTTTTGAATTACTAAACGAAATTACCTTATTTTTATTACATATATTTAAATATTACTTTTCCTTGGTAATAGCGTATTGTCATTTTTAATAATAATAAACAATTACGCTGAAAAACGAGCTGTTTTTGCATTCGATTGATAATTGAAATTATATCAAAGCTTGATTGCATTTATATTAAGTTTCTGTATCTAATTCTATCAGATAACATCCTCCACCTAGCTTATTACGCCGTGTCTAATCGCTGTTAAGGAATGCTTGGTAAACTGCGGGTGAGGTGTTACCCATTTGTTGAACCATCAGACTTTTCTCTCTTATTAACTAGTTATGTTAATTAAGTAATTGAGTATTAACCATCACTGTTTAGGTGACTGGGCAGTATGATGTTTCCTCTTCAGTTGTTCCATGGGCTCCTGCCCGAAGCCAATCTCCACAACACAGCTCCTCCTCTTCTACAACGATGGTTGAGTCCACAGCGCCACCTCAGCTCAACTGGGATTAGTTATGTGTGCCTTACGTTAGCTCGGTGTGTGCACTCAAGTAAAGTTGTAACTGACTTAAACTCAGAGTTGTAAAGTGTTTGTTGTTTTTATTTAATAAAGCAACCGGGCATTGACACTAACTGCATGTAATAAAATATCTAAAATAGCCATTACCGTAAAACTATCGTCTTAATTATACAAATAACAAAATTGCAGTTTTCTATACCTACATTTAATAGTATTACATGTGAGGTCATTTATTGAGTCAATTATAGTCGAGTCTC
>CABFPE010000864.1:210201-226682 GCA_900660155.1 Hofstenia miamia | reverse complement strand
GAAGAGGAGGAGCTGTGTTGTGGAGATCAGCTTCGGGCAGGAGCCCATGGAACAACTGAAGAGGAAACATCATACTGCCCAGTCACCTAAACAGTGATGGTTAATACCCAAGTACTTAATTAACATAACTAGTTAATAAAAACGAAAAGTTTGTTGGATCAACAAATGGGTAACACCTCACCCGCAGTTTACTAAGCATCCCTTAACAGTGATTAGACATGGCGTTACAAGCTAGGTGGAGGATGTTACAATGTGCTAGTTTGCTGAACATTCCCAAATCCAGTTTGCTCATATTCCACTATCATTTTGTTGATTTGATTCTTAAAATTTTGTGACCACTCATCAAAAATTTGAAATAGTGGATTGACCTTTTCTGGTATATTTTTAAAGTTAAAAATGTTTGTTTAATAAAATGAGAAACATTTCTTATATTGTGAAAAATTTATGAATGTGTAATATATAAACTCATATTGTAAAAACATTTGTTTTAATAAATTGTAACATGCATAATACACATTTTTAGTTAGTGAAAAATTTATGAATGCATAATATAATAACTTACTTAGATTTGTCAAAGGAAATGTCTGATTTGTCTGTATATAAATTCTTTTCTATAATTTCTTCAAACTGTGAATTCCACCCAGAGAGAAATTTGGATGCATTGTTGAAAGACATTTTTAAAAGTAAAGTGAGTTGAAAATAAAGCAATCTAGTTTTAATGAAAAGCTAGGATAGAGTGATATTAAATATTTTTAAAAAATTGATCTGGAAAATTAGAGTTGATTGGATTGGAAAATAACCCAAATAGCCACTTAGTAATAATACTTGGATAAAACTATCTAGTTATCTAGTAACCCTTAAGTGGGTTTCCCACTAATTATTTTGGGGAAACTTTAAGTCAAATGCTTTTAACACAAGTACTTTGACTGATTGATAGGTTCCCAGTGAAAAAACAGTTTAAAAGTGGTTTGCTAAAAATCAACTAATTGATTTCCAGGTTTCTGTTGCAAGATCATGGATGGAGGTCATGCTAAATTTTGAACTTTAGCATGACAGAAATTTTCTCCTTTTGTTTGAATTTATGTAAACAAACAAATTTAATTTTTTGAAAATAAAAGTTGGTATTAGTATTATGATTAAATATTACCATATATAGGGATTTTTCAAAGAGTGAAATTAGCCTATAATAAATCTTGTGTGCCTATAAATTTTATAGATAATTTAAACAAATATTCACAAGTTTTTGGAGATGCAGATGTGTCATTTTTTGAATCAAGTTTTGTCAGCAAATTACAAAAATTCATAGTATTGGAAGACCAGATGTGTACATTAAAAAATATTGGTAAACTATTGAATTTCAAAGACATTGTGCTTTCCAACAACAAAATATTACATGTTCAATTTCACCCATCAGAAGGTCAGTGCACATGGGACAAATGTTGGAATATTGATGGATATAACAAGTTTGATATGTCAAAATTAGAATGGGTATGCAGAGAGAATCTCCCACATACATTCCCAGTGTGGGAAATATTAAAAGCAAACATGGATAAAATATACAAAGACAGATTTCCAATAGACTTTGCAATTTCACAAATTTTTACATTGCTAGAAGATAAAGACATAAGTGTAAGACTCCTTCTTAAACACAGACATTATTTAGAATTCTGTATAGTTGATGATCATCTTTAAATAAATAGAATGTAACTAGTTGTGTTTTTATCCTTTCATAAATGCACATACACCTATTTAAATAATAATAACATTCAAGAATTACTAACATATAGATATAATTATTTAAACTGGAACATGGTGGTAATTTAAACTGGTGAACACTCTAATTTTCCAATTTAAAACATTAGCAAATTCATATAACCATAAATACTTTTTGCTCAAAATTAGCATGTGTTAGCTAAAAATCAATTATTTCAAGTTAAAACATTAGCAAATTTGTATAACCATAAATACTTTTTGCTCTAAAAATTAACATGGGTTTGCTAAAATCAATTATTTCAAGTTAAAATGTTGGTAAATTCATATAACCATATACATTGTCATATATTTTTTTGTTTTAAAATATCACAGTTAGCTAAGCATTGGATGTATTTCATTAGCATCATTTAGCAGAATTTAAAATCATTCCTCAGCCTAAAATTATTGGTTTTCCAGCCTATCAAATAGTGTTAGTAATTTCATGAAAATACATTGTAAATGCTAAAATTATCACCTGTTTTTTTAATTACAAATGGAGAAATATTATTATTAACTGCACAATTTTAATCAAAATTATAAAGCTTACCTGGAGAAATTGTAGAATCACAGGGGAACTCTGCTACTCTAGTGGTACTGGGTAACTCAAGAGTTTAGATTGAAGGTTGCAGAATCTACCATAGCAGAGAGTGAGCTATATTCCAACAGAAAACGTACATTGGTGGTTCACTGATTTTTGCCTAACAAATAGAAAAATTCCATTCCAAAAAGAACTTCAGCAGTGACCAATTCACACACCATCATGCCAAAGCCATATCTTTGAAGCCATCCCTACTTGCCAAGGTGCTAATTGTGTGTCTCAAGTATTAATTCCTAGCTCAATAAACAATTTATCTCAGAGTTCTCTTATTTCAGCTCATGTAAATAAATAATAAGTAAAAGGCACATAATTGCTGTGCATTTGCATTTGCCAACAGCATAGTATTTTTGCAAAGTGTAGATTATTAAGTGCATGTACAAACAGATTTAATAAAAGATGTTATTCCCTACACATAATCATAACCTAAAGTGACCATGATTCAGGCTGTCACTGTTAAGGAGCTATTTGTTGCCCCAGACCTGGTGCATTTTCCTCCCAAATTGTTGCTGGATCTTAAGCAATAGTTATCATTACTAGATCTTTAATGATGGATCTAAAGGATGTTAATAGATAATTAATTCAAAAGATTAAACACAGTAGAAGGAAGCCAAATTTATTGTGCACTTCACTACAGTAACTTAGATATTTATTACAAAAATCTGTAACTTATTACCTGGATTGCTTACAGTTTTAAAGCACAATTTCCCTCACAAAGTTAAAACAAGCAATCACATGTAATTCAAATTGAGGGGACAAATACTAACACTATCAAATAACTACACTCAAAATTCAAATAATTGATTAAAAGAAATTGATACAAATAGAGATCAGTGAATCAGGAAATCAAATCATCAAAAAGACGCAATGCTATTTCAGAGTGGAAAAATAATAATATCAAAAAAAAGTAAGCCCCAAGTGACTCTACATGCCCCCCTGTTGCTGGTTATGTTTGTGGTAGGAGTTTTACTGTGGGACCAGATAGAAACTTTTGTGTCTCCTAAGTCATTTCTGTGGCTAGGATGTCATCCCAAGACTTAACTTCAGTGTATCTAGGTTGCCAGGTATTCTGCATAAGAGTCTNCCAAATTTATTGTGCACTTCACTACAGTAACTTAGATATTTATTACAAAAATCTGTAACTTATTACCTGGATTGCTTACAGTTTTAAAGCACAATTTCCCTCACAAAGTTAAAACAAGCAATCACATGTAATTCAAATTGAGGGGACAAATACTAACACTATCAAATAACTACACTCAAAATTCAAATAATTGATTAAAAGAAATTGATACAAATAGAGATCAGTGAATCAGGAAATCAAATCATCAAAAAGACGCAATGCTATTTCAGAGTGGAAAAATAATAATATCAAAAAAAAGTAAGCCCCAAGTGACTCTACATGCCCCCCTGTTGCTGGTTATGTTTGTGGTAGGAGTTTTACTGTGGGACCAGATAGGAGCTTTTGTGTCTCCTAAGTCATTTCTGTGGCTAGGATGTCATCCCAAGACTTAACTTCAGTGTATCTAGGTTGCCAGGTATTCTGCATAAGAGTCTCCCTCTGTGTAACCTCCTCACTCTTCAGGCAGAAGAACTCAATCTCTGGTAAACAGGCACTAATCAGGCAATTTCTCCTTAAGTTGTTTAGCCTCCATGTAAACATATCATAAGACCTCTCATAAAGACAAAGGAGTTTCAGTGCTATCATGAGAGTCATGAGTTCATCTGTGTCCAAAGTGTGGGCATCTTTGGGACTGATATGGGTGTTCAGGTAGAAGAGGATGAAGACCTCTCTTAGTAATCCCATGCACTTTGCATGATCCATAAATAGGGAGCAATACTCATTGACCTGCTGTAAAGTCATCTCCTCTGGATCAGTAACCTCTGCTCACAGCATAGTGATAATCTTGATTTGCTTCATGATGTTGTAGTATTGAGTGAGGGTTTCAATGTTGTTTATCCACATAAAATCATCAGATTCCTGAAATAAAATAAGAACACAGGGGTCCAGCATTGCAACCTTGTTATGGATTTTCATTAACTGAGTGGAGATTGGTTGCCCCTTCTGGAAAATATCCTTAATCATGAGTTTACCATCAATGTAAACGTGTTCTGGGTTTCCACCCTTGAGTAGGGTGTCTCTGGTATCCTTTTACTCTCATGTTTGCATTGATTTGTTGATCTCAGCCACAGTGGAGACATAATTAATGGAATCAGAGAGGTGAGCAGAGACTTTCCCTTCACCCCTTCTTGACGTACCATGATGGTAAGATGAGTGGGGTCATTACACAAGGTGGAGGAATACACAGCAAGTTGTGTTTGTCCACATGGTCTTTGACATTGTCTAGCATGACTTTCTGTCCTAATGTGGCAGTCCCAATAGTAACAGGGTAGTTTATCTTAGCATCTTTAATGGAATCCCAGAATGTGCTGTGGAGTCCACACTCATGAAGTTTGGCAACCTGAGAGTTGGAGATTTGAAGGTGGGATGTTGTACATTCTACATCCAAGGCTATTTGTCACCCAGGCAATTGTAGAAGTACTAGTTCCTCTTTGGTAAACATTTTAGTTAGACACCATTTCATTAAGCCCAACACATTGTTATCTCTGTTTTGCTTGATGATGCAGTTGACAATAGAGAGCTTTTTGGTAAACTCATCCAGATGATGCTCTATGCTTAGAATTTGCTTGTCTTCAGTAATTGACCATGCTGGTGTGGGTATGGGAAAACTTCTGCATGTTAATAGTTTCAAGAAGTGCCTTGGTTCTGGGTGATACTTCAACTGCAGCTGATGCTAACAGTTTTTCTTCATGGTAGAATTGCTCAGGTGAGTGCATCGTCNAGTCCCAATAGTAACAGGGTAGTTTATCTTAGCATCTTTAATGGAATCCCAGAATGTGCTGTGGAGTCCACACTCATGAAGTTTGGCAACCTGAGAGTTGGAGATTTGAAGGTGGGATGTTGTACATTCTACATCCAAGGCTATTTGTCACCCAGGCAATTGTAGAAGTACTAGTTCCTCTTTGGTAAACATTTTAGTTAGACACCATTTCATTAAGCCCAACACATTGTTATCTCTGTTTTGCTTGATGATGCAGTTGACAATAGAGAGCTTTTTGGTAAACTCATCCAGATGATGCTCTGTGGTTAGAATTTGCTCATCTTCACTAATTGACAATGCTAATGTAGGTATGGGAGAGCTCACAACTCAGGAAAACTTCTGCATGTTAATGGTTTTGAGAAGCACCCTGGTTCTGGGCAATACTTTGACTGTGGATGATGCTAACTATTCTTCTTCATGGTAGAATTGCTAGGGCAAGCGCATTGTCTGCTCAATAACTGTGATGGGTATGATTTTGCTGTCTCAGGCAGCTTGTCTTCACATCTCTGAGAGCTTGTTATACCCACATTCAGGATAGTTCATTTTCTCCAAGTTAAACAGGATCTCTGTCTTGGTATGCACATCATAGTGGGCCACTAATTCCAAAAATCACTGCTTTGACCCAGCGTCATGGTGGGTCAGGTGGCTTGTGCAGAGTGGCACATAGTCAAACTTGAGAGATGGGAACTTTGTTTCCAATGTGGCTCCCCGCATATACTTGCAGAGGGTCTCTGAGAAAATGTTGAGGTTGGCAAAAGTGACACCCAATCAGTTAACTATCATCTGAGGCAGAAGGCACCCAAATGGACTACTTGTGCCAATATGGCAGGGATAAAACTTTTCAAATCTCTCCATGTCCTTTTTGGTTTTGCCAAGTGATGACAGAGGCGAGCACAAATTTAGAAGCCAGTTCTTGATCTTCCATGAGGTGGGGCAAATAGCAAGCTCATGCATGCATTTCTTGGTGAGGCACTCTTGGGCATTTTGGTCAAGAGGCAGTTGGATGTGCAGATCTTGTGTCAGAGAAATGGACAGGACCCAAATGCCTCCACATGACTGAATGGGTGGCACAAACTTTTTGGAAAACAGACATCAAACAAAATTTTGGCGATCTTGCAAGGTGTAGGCTATGCACACTCTATGAGTAGCCTCTCAATGGATCTGGAGTATTGTGATTTAGGGCTGCAGATATTAATAGTGGGCCAAACAGACTTGGGGTTTCTATCTGTATTAAGGTTAGTCCAGACTTCATTGATCTTGCTAGAGTTGTGGTGCTTTGAGAAAACATGAAACTGACATGCATGTTTGTAACCAATGCAAGACCAGGCCAGTTAGTGAAATGGATTGTCAAGGGTTTGTGCTGTCTATGATAAGCCTTGTATCAACTGCAAGGTGATGGGTGGGTATCTTCTTATACAAAAGAAGGTCAGTGTAAATCAACTTGGTTACTGAAAAGATACCAAACTGATACATGCTGGTGGGACAATAGTAGTGAGTGTAGAGGATCATGAAGTTCTCTATCCTAAAGTGAAGGTTAACGACTTCCTCAGGTATCTTGTTCTGATATTCTTCTTTGACAAACATCACCAGATGAATGTTCTCAACCTTAGCTAGCCTGTATACTATTTCAATCCTTGCCATTACCTTGGGCTGGTTAATTTCACCAATTTGGAGGAAGTAAGTTTTCAAAATCAATGTTGATGCACTTGAATTTCTGAATGGCGTGCTTGTTGTTCAGCAGCTGGCACAGGTGCATTAAATTAAAATCCCCATCAAACATGGTGTGGGCCATACTTTGCCAGTATGGTCACTTTAGTCCTCCATGCATTTTGGAGTCATAACATATAATGGTGTTAATTTTGGGTCTACTCTCTGCATCAATAACAAAAGGAATGGTGTCCACTTGGTGTTGTACATCAAGTGTAATTTGTTTTTCTTTTCCTCCAATAAGTTGTCACATACAAAAATAACTGCCTTGGGGGTTGCAATAAAATATGAATGTAAAGTTTTGTCTCCTACCTTAGAGATCTGTCATTGCTGCTCTTCATTTCTCTGGGACCTAATGCTAGTAGAGGCATGTGACAAAGAGCCAGGACTAGAGGGGGTTATTGAGTCACTACAGGACGTTTTAGTGTTAGCACTTAAGTTAGCAAAAGGCACTCTGTACTTACTAGACTCCTCAGATTCTCAAGGGGCTATTTGGCACCCCAAGTAGTTGCAGGAATCACACTCCCAAGGGGCTATTTGGCACCCCAAGTAGTTGTGCAGTCTGCTACCTGAGTCATCCTGCGTCCTTCCTCTCTTGCAGGATACACTCTCCTCTGCTTGATGAGGGGTGTCACCTCAGCTCTGTTCATTGTGGGGGTTATGTGCTTGTCTCACTTTTCTTCCCATGGGTGGCTGGTTCCCAGTTTGTTTCATCTGATGTGGCTTGGTTGCTAAACATAAAGATTAATTAAGTTACCAATCTAGGTTATTTAAGTGGTCTAAATACTCTTGGTCCCTAACACTACATCTAGGCAAAATATGAGTAGCAGTAATTTTGCTACTATTACCAAGGTTATCATCATAATCAACCTCAGAGAGTGTGTCCTCCTCACACTCAGTGAGGTTAGTATAACTCTCAAGTTCATTTACTCCATCATCAACAAGTGAAAATTTGCTATTAGGGTTGATGAGGACATTGTTAATATCTTTAACAGTTCATTTGAGTCTTTGGAAATGGGTGACTCTCCCATTATTCAATAAATATCTATGGTGGTCTAACACTTTTGTAATGGTAAACAGACCCTGCCAGCTGGTAGCAAGTTTCCACACTTGATTTGCATCAGTAATCTGGTGGGGAAAATATGCAAAGACTTTGTCACCAACCTTGTGAGGCTCACCATGCAGTTTGCAATTAAAATTTTGCCATTGATGGATAACAGATTGATTGGTGTTCCAACAGATAGTTAAGTGTACTTCTTGAAATTCATGTAACATACAATTCACAAAATTCTCCAATGTGGGTTCATTATAATCTGGGAACATAATTGAAAGGGGTGTACTTGCCTCTTGGCCAAACATGGCCTTAAAGGGGCTGACCTTAGTAGTGGTATGCACAGTGGTGTTATAAAAATACTCTACTGCCTCAATGGCATGTTTCCAATTTCTGCCTGCTGCTCAGGTGAGGGCAACTTGGATTAGTTTGATAACAGTGCAGTTGAGTCTGTCAACAACTCCATTGGACTGTGGGTGATACACAGTGGTGAACTCATGGAGTATCTTGAGCTCCTTCATCAAGGTCTCCATAAGGTGGTTTTCAAATTGAGGGCCATGATCTGAAATTAGGCACTCCATGGGCCCAAACTTAAGAACCCATTCCTTGACCACTTTCTCTCCAATAACCTCAGTGGTGGTGCTGTCAAGGGGATGAGTCAGGCATACTTGGTAAAATGGTCAATAAGTACAAGGAGGTACTGGTACCCCTCCTCATTGTGAGAGAGCTTCTTGATGTCTATATGTACACACATTCTGTGGCTCTGCTATGCAGCTCAGCTCACTGCTCCAGAAAATGTCTGGCTCCCAGCAACAGGCAAGTGGTGAATTTGTTGATCACAGCTTGCACTGTGGCTCTAATACCAATAGTTACATATCTTGCATTAAACATTTGCTCTGTTTCAATGATGCCTAAGTGGCCTTTCTTGTGAATCTTTCATACCAAATCTCTTCAAAAGTATTCAGGAACTGCCAGCCAACTATTTCTGCTCCATGTGGCAGGCCTGCATCAGTTTGTTTCCAATTATAGCACCAAAAATACTTGTTGGCAATGGGGCTGAGGATGTAGTTGTCATTTTTCAGCTTGGCAATGATCTCACTTAACAATTTGTCATAGCATTGGTGGTGTACAATTTCCACTTTGGTAATCTCCTCCTTCACTAAGATAGGGAGGATCTAGTTTCCATGTTGATCTGCATTGATCTCAGTCAGACACTCATAGTCACTGTAAGGGATAAACCCAAATGGTGTTTTCTCTCCAGGTGGTTTCTGGAGATCATGCTCATAGCTAGGGAGAGCAGTCTGCATTGCTGTGTAGAAGGAAGCCAAATTTATTGTGTGCTTCACTACAGTAACTCAGATATTTATTACAAAAATCTGTAACTTATTACATGGATTGTTTACAGTTTCAAAGCACAATTTCCCTTGCAAAGTTAAAACAAGCAATCACACATAATTCAAATCAAGGGGACAAATACTAACACTATCAAATAACTACACTTGAAATTCAAATAATTGATTAAAAGAAATTGATACAAATAGAGATCAGTGAATCAGGAAATCAAATCGTCAAAAGACACAACACTATTTCAGAGTGCAAAAATAATAAGATCAAAAAAAGTAGGTGCTGAGTGACTCTACAAAATTGTGTTTTTTAGACATCATGAATGAATACACTGGTTTGTGAAATATTTTGTAAACAAATAATGCATGATAATAGTTGAAAATATATAAATTAATTTTTAATTAATAATTATTTTATTATTTCTTCAATAATTTAAATTATTCTTCAATAAACTAAATAATACAAATGAAAAATAGTGATATATTCATAAAATTTTGGGAAAAAGTAAAGGAATTTCAACTGATATTAATAAATTAAGTATTGATAAACAAACTACAACAGAAAAAACAAGAATAATAGGCCACCTAAATACAACATTTAAGGAACTTGGCAATTTTAATTTTCCCCAATATAAGAGAAAGACGATATTAATAAATTCCCAGGAAAATCATACTTTTCTTTTAGACTCATAAATGAAATGTGTAAAGAAAATAATTACAATGAAAAGACATTACAAAAAACTGTAAAAAGAGAATTTCTTCTTTCATAACATCAAAATGCTAACTCCTTAACAATTGATAACAAGTAATTTGATGTTGGGAGAGAACATATATTGACATTATCAGTGATAAATTCATTATATTTCAAAGATTAAAAGTGCATAATGCTTTTTAACAGTAATTTGATTTTAGTCAAATGCTATAATACAAATCTCTTAGCAAAGAAATGAATTGTAAGAAAAATAAATTAACAAAATAATTAACTTGAAAAAATAAATTTACCAAAAAATTTACAATAAATAATTAGTAAAACAGAATTAATTTTTAAAATAGTGATGTTTTACAAAATTTCTTTGTTCTTTGTTCTATTTTTCTTGGTATGTCATAATCATAGAATTGTGTGGTTTCAGTTTTTAATGACTAATACATAATTTAAAGCATTTTTCACCTCAATTAAAGATGTTTTCATTTTAAAAGATCTTGTTTATCAAATAATCATCTTGACACACAAGAGATTGAAAGTGCTAATAGTTTTCAGAGTAGTGAATTCAAGTGGTTTTTGCATTATAAATGTTAAAAGATCAAATTAACTAACTTTGTTTACCAATTTACAAACATTTGCACATTTTAAATGGTGAATGCATCACAGAGTTTACAAATTTAGCATTTGGAAATCATATCTAACAAAGAAAAAGCATCATCAACTATGAATAACAAATGTGTCATCATATTTACACATTAAAGTTACAAAGCAGAAAACCACAGTAATGTATGTAGCTACACAAAAGTCATAACAAAATAAAGTGAACACATTAAAAACTTGATAAACATGTAATATGCAGTTGGTTGTTTTATCAATCATGACACCTTGTTTGAAATCTAGCATGTTTTTGAGTTGTGTGAAATGCTTACAACAGCATTTACTATATTAAAGAACTATTCATCTCTTGGATGACAAAATATACATTATTACAGTACATCAATCAAGTGGAAATTTTGACTGTCCCCCTCATCATATCCAAATGCATTCAACTGGTACAAATGCAATGTCATAACATTGGCTTTACAGAAGGAAACCTTAAAACAAATAAATAAATACTTTTATTGAATCTTTTAATTTGTTGTATAGAAATAAAACAGTGTTTTGGGTGTACAAGTAATTTTGGATGTGTGAATTAATGTATTACTATTATGGATATATCAGCTTACTTAAATGATGTTTTTATTTCAAAATTCTGGTTAATTCAACATGGAAATATGGGTAACTTTGGAAGAATGAATTAATGCATTACTATTATTGATACATCAGCTTACAATGTACTGAATAATCTGGATAACAAGTTTTGGTGTCATGATTTCCCATGTCAACTATGAAAAATAAATGGTGATTCTTCTGTGAAATTTTACTAGATGTGGTAAAGTTCTGCAGAACAACTTGGTCTGCACATAAACATCTCATATACAATATGTTTTGTTTCACAAGTAATTCCTAAGCACAGTGAATATTAATTCCATTTTTTATTTGGATATAGGTGAAAATAAACTTGCCTTGGTCATGTATATCAGACATTTCAATTTTTACTGATTTATCAATGGTATATTTCATATGCTTTGGCAGATATTTCTATCTTGTTTTTGAAAATGTACATCTACTTCACTCAACTATAGTGTTTAAGTTTAGCAAAATATTTTTCCACTTTGTATTTGGATATCACTTGAAAAAACAAGTTTTGCTTTTATCAATTATATTCTTTGTTGCATGGTTAAACATTGTTACAACAAACATGGCTTAAGAACTTCATCACTCAGAGTTGCTGTGTAATGTATGCTTTTACATTAGTACAATTTATACACAATTGCTAAAGAAATGGTTGCTTTCTACCTCTTGCATACTATATTGTAGAATCACGGGGTGCTTCTAGCAGCTCAAGGGTATGAAGGTTGCAGAAGATTACCATCACCAAGAGCAACCCACTCTCTAACAAAACAATAGAAGATTGGTAATTCGCCAATTGCATTGTAGAAAAAAAGTAATTCCATGATGGTTAAAGTAGTGACCAATTCACACAGTATCATGCTGAAGCCAAGCCTTTAGAATCCATCCTTACAAATCCAAGGTGCTAATTGTGTGTCTCTAGTTTTAATTTCTAGCTCAATACAAATAATTTATCTCTGGGTTTATCTACTCAGCTCATGTAATAAGATAGTAATAAACGTGTAGTTCCCACATATTCATGTTTGCCAATGGCATAGAATATTAGAGGTGTGTTCTAATTTGTGCATGTTTGATTGATAGATAGTAGTTCTTTTATTTCCTATCCTTATATGTAGCCCTAAAGCAACCACAATATAGGCTCACAGGCACAGCAGAGTTCTCCTACATTATCACAGGATCTTACAGTTTCATTATTAGAAAATCCATACCAGAGCTAAATGGTTAGTAAGATAATTATAATAGAAAAAGCAAACAGTATCCAGTGAGAACAAAATTTATTTGACATTTGCTTACAATTGTATGCCCTATTTATACAAAAGTAGGTAAATGTTTGTCATTCTTTACAAAAGTTAGTTTCCCTCACAGATTAACTGAGCAATTACACATAATACAAAAGCTCTGAGGGGACAATCAATAAGTTCAAAACTTAGGCACAAAATAATCAAAAATTATCAAAATTATTAATTCATTAACAAAATAGCACCAAATTAATTTTTAGAGTGCCCTAAAAATTAAAGTGAAACAAAAAAAGGCCCTGAGTGACTCTACAATATCCTTAATTAATTTTAATACATTTTGAAATATATGTTTATACAAATTTTTTAACCAAGTGTTGGCTTTTACATCTAAGAATTATTTTCCTTGAAACATAGTGCTTGCATGTTTAAACATTGTTACAACAAACACATCCTAAGTGAAATTTGTCATCAAAAATATCAGTTTGCCTAAATCCTAAAAATCAAAAATTCCCACTTTGGTCTAAACACATTGTCTAAAAATTAATTTGATCAATTTAGTTTTGTCAAAAGTATTTCGTCACTAGATGGTGTCCAATAGAATCACTTCATTTCCATATGGCAAATAGCCCTAGGTGTTCCAATGAGATGGGGTCTAGCCTGTCTCTTACTACTAATGTGTGATATAGCCAGGTATACTAACAAAATACATGTAATGAAATTAGCCATATAAATTAGTCACTATATCAAAACCTGTAATTGTAAACTAAATTGCCCCAACATCTATATGAATCATTGTAAGCTAAATTGGCCCCAACATGTATATGAATCATTGTAAAAATCACTAGATAAATGCTCCTTGAAATCCATTAGCTGGAAATAATGTCAAGTATGTGAGTCAGTAATTACCTAGATAACATTTACAAACACCCCCTATATATCTCTAAGTCAGCAGAGGACAAAGGTCAAATTTGGACTTCAAGTCTCCCTTATGTACAATACTGTGAGGTGTACAGTTAGGGATGTTGTGTAATATCATCTACCAGGCATTATCACTGTTTGACTACTGTTACTCTATAATGTTAGCTGTGTTATTGCAGGTAAGGATTTACTTGTTATTACTGTTTGACTAGTTTCTTCTGTTAACTTGTATAACCTAAAATTAACTGCTCACTTTTTAGGTGACAAAGCCATTCAGTAATCTCTTTAATGATCTCCTAGTGGGCATCTGCCTGAAGCAGATCTCCACATCCAGTTTCACTGTACCACTTCTCAGCTGAATCAATATAGCTTATGTGTACCCTACATTAGCTCAGTGCTTACTCAAGTCATGACACAATTTGACTTAAACTCTACTGTGTGAAAGTGTTTCATCACTTTGCAACCTGAACTGTTACTAGTTGTTTGTTAAATATTACATGTAGCCATTACCAAAATATATTAGCTTATTTATTTAACTATATTCTGTTCAAACAACTTCCTAACCTACATTTATAATTTACTACATCTATGGTCACATTATCAGTCAATTATAGGCCATTAATTTGGATCTAAAATAATATTAATATGATTCCTAAAGTTTGTTCATCCAACCGTTTGCTGACAATCAATTATTTAATACATGTAGAAATGAAATGCTGGTCAATTCATTGAGAGAAAAACTCCTATGCCTAACATATGTGCACTTTTGTGATCTGGCACAGAGACCCTAGAATCATTCCCTGTGATGTATCCAGACCACTACTAAACACTGCTCAATTAGCTCAACATTGTAATAAATAATCAAACTGTTAATATGAAACAAAATAAGAATTCCAAAAAAATTCTTTATCAACTTCTTACAGGGTTTTTAATCTATTTATAGTATTTCCAAAAGAAGTACCTGTTGATTCAAATTTAAAATTTCTGCCAAGATGGTGGCTGAAAATAATGAAAGTGTCAGTTGGTCAAAAAGTATTTTTATCAACAGGCACAAATATCTCTTTTTTGACACATGTTGTTTCTTGGTTGCATATTACAAATAAATCTGAAATAACACTAATTGATTTAATTACAATATTTCTAATCAACTTCTTTTTGATCTTAATCTCTTCTTGTGACATTTGCAGGTTATTTCTGATTTCATTTGGATGATGCTACATGCCCCCCTCAGCTTGCATTATTTTCAGCACAGCTCTTTCTCCATGCACTAAAGTGTCTGCCTTCCGAATTATTGCTTCAGCTTGCTGATCAGCCCACATTGTTTTCTCGAATTCATTTTGTTTTGTCATTTTAAGAACTGCCTCTCTTTCTGTTGTTACAACATTAATTTTCTGTGAAAAGATGTCGTAGAATTTGTGATATAATTGTATTCCTTTAATGCTGATCATGAGTGTCATTTGCACATTGGCTCTGCTGGTGTGTGCTAGTCCTTCTCTAATTTGGTTGTCAGGTTAGAAAAACGTGAAGACTCTTTGTAGGCTCCAAGTATTTGCCACATCCTTGTAAAAGAAACTGATGTTGTTCCTTTCTTCTTCCTCTGTTATGATATTAGGATTGTTTTTATTGATCCACATCATGGTGACGATTTCTACCCATTTTGTTACATCATAATAACAGTATTTCCTTTCCCAGATGTCTGTCCAAACTATTGCATTTACTCCGGAAAATAGCATTATGGCTCTCAGGTTTTGTTCCTCTATTTCCTTCCTGAGATCTTGTAATTGTATATTGATAGGTCTTCCTTTTGTGTACAACTGATCTGGCATTATTATGCCTTCAATATAGACCCTTTCTTTGTTATCCTTTCATAACATGATTTCTTTTGATTTCTTATAGTCATCTCACTCTGTTATGGCTTTTGGTTTTCTTTCCGTATTTATGTATGACTTATACTCATGAAGGAAAGTCTTCACCACCTTAACTTCTTTCAGTAATCTCCATTGTGGGAGGACCATCGGTATTGCAACAGTTTCTGGCAGTGTGCATATCAGGATTTTTGTTTCTATTTCTCTTTCTATGTGTGGGTATGAGCCTTCTGTCATTGATGCTGTAGCTAGGCCTATTGTGGCGGGGTAGTTCATCTTAGCTTCTGAAATTGTATCCCAGAATGCTTGTGTTAATCCCCTCTGGCTCAATTTCAGTCATATCTCTTCCTTGATTTCCACTCTTGAAGTAATGCATTCAAAGTCTATATCCAATTGATTATATGGTTTTAGTAGCTCTTCTAATTCTGTACATGTGAATGCTTTGGTAAACATCAATTTCATAGTTGCAACTGTTTGTTGTTCTCTGATGTTTTGGAAATCTCTCTCCTTGATGTCTTTAGCTTCTCTTGTAACTTTAATTTTGACCAGGAACCACTCATCATTGGTATCACTCCATTCTATTGTTTTGGCTGGACTGATCTTTCCCCATTTCTTGATATTTATCCTGTCAATGGTTTGTTGTGTTTTGGGAGATAGTAGTAGTCTGGATGATGTGAGTAGTTGTTCCTCCTCTAGCATTTCTGCTTGGGATTTCATGACCATTTCACAAACTTCTACTGGTTCTGTTATGCCCCCTCATTTCATCCTCTCCACACTTCGAAAAATCTTAGTGTATGTGCACCACGGACTATCTCTTTCATAGCATGCCATTTTGCAATTGAGGGTTCTCTGCACGTTTTTCTGTGCTATTGTTTTCCTGATATCAGCTGTGCTTGCGAGTTTCCTTTTTATAACTTTCCTTGTTGTTAGCCATGGTTGGTTTTGGAGTTGCTTTATCCATGTCTCAGATGTTGCTCCCCACATATACTTTCTCATGGGCTTGCCAAATATCGTGACTTCACTGGGGCATATCCCTGTCTTATTTGCAATGCTCATTACTGATATTTTTCCCATCAGGTTTTTGATCTTTTTCCCATCAGGTTTTGGTTCATTATTGTTCTGCTCAGTATTTTTTCCATTGTTTGCACTGCCTTCTCTGATCTGTTCAGGACTCTAGTTTCCCAGTGTGACCTT
>CABFPE010000864.1:196180-210050 GCA_900660155.1 Hofstenia miamia | reverse complement strand
ATGTTGTTTCTTGGTTGCATATTACAAATAAATCTGAAATAACACTAATTGATTTAATTACAATATTTCTAATCAACTTCTTTTCAATCTTAATCTCTTCTTGCAACATTTGCAGCTTATTTCTGATTTCATTTGGATGATGCTACAGTTGTACTGATTTTCATTCGCTATTAAAATGGTTATTAATGCTTTCACCTAAATTGCATGAGATGAGAAATGCACTGAGTTTAGGTTATTTTTACTAAGCACTTAGGTTCACTACTTGCACCAAAGAGTTTGGGCTTCTTTATTCTAAATTAATTAGGGCTCTAGTCTTATGTGACTTTTCTTAAAGGGTATCCATATCAGGTCAGTTGAGTGTGGCCACTCTTCCCTAACAGGATCTCCTGTTTAGTTTTAATTTTATTAGGATAGAGTATAATAGGAGGAGGTGTTAATTATTTTGTAGCATCAGTAAATCCCTGCATCAACTTGAAACCCTCAATAAGCTAGGATAGTAGAATAGTTAGCTGATTTCCTACCAATGCCACAATAATGTATAATGAAATTAAAAACAAGATTTAGTATGACAATGTGGACTATAACTTGTATTTGAATTCACAAATATAACTATATAGTGTTCCTACAAATAATCAATTAAAATAAAATGATACAAAGTCTAATTATTAATAGAAATGTGCATAAAGAACTGAGTGATAATGAGAGAAATTGCTCTAACTGATAAAAATTAAGAAAAGTCATTATTATTCAAACTTCCCATTATTTGAAACAATGGTGTAGAATCTTACCAATGCCATTTTCAGAGTAATTTATTACTTTCATAGTTAACACAATAAGTAAGCTTGACAATCTTCTAATTCTCTCCTTCCAATTGAGTGTTTGTTCAATTAACTTAAATTAATAAACATTAGCTTCTCTAATGGTATAACTAACAAACACTCATTTAGATAAAGAGTGATAAATATAAAACAGGATCACCACCTGAAGAACTACCATGTGAATCCAGATGCATATTGATCAGTTACAACTACAGCTTGCACTTGAACTTCACCAGGAAATCAATTGATGGAATTGGTGTGTAAATAGGGAACTCAGTGATTGGGAACTCGTGACTGCTTAGTAATTTAGTGCATTGATTGTTTTTGTTATTATGCATATGTAAAAGCAATCAAATACAGCAACCATGATGCTTTAGCTTATTATTGAGCCTTACATATAATAGCCCTACAGATATAATAATACATGCTAGCTCTTTGTACATGTAAACAATCAATGCCATCAGCAAGAAAGCAAATGCATAAGTTGGCCAGAGGTCAATGAGATGAAACAATGAGCAACTTAGATCAAATACCAAAGTAATAATAACTATACAATAAAAACATGAGCTAACTGAATAACTGACTGTAATGTAAAACCATCAATAAATAGGATTCAGTAATAAGATAATAAGCATGTAGAGCAAAGTAACTGAAATCATAATAATTGACAAGCAACAATGAACAGGAAAGCTATAATGGAGAAAAACCCCTATACCTATTTGTAACCTAAAAGCACCATAAGGAAATTACAGCTATTTACCTCACTGCTGTTTAATAGCTGTTTGTGAGGCTGCTCCTGCATTCCTTTAAACAGATGTGGGAACCACTGTACAATTACCTCTAGTACTTAAACGTTTAGCTTTCCATAAACTATGAAATAACCTTACAAGAGAAGAAGTAAATCCAAATTAAATTTGTTTATCAATAATCTCAACATTTCTAACATATTTATAGCACTTCATAGTAAATAACTAAATACTCAACTAGTACCTGTTTGATTGACTCTTGTTTACAGTTTTCCCTCGTAATTCAGTTCTACTATTAATTATGTAATGTCAGTGTTAATTTAGAGTACACTGTTTGGCCATCATTGTTTTTGCCAAATACTGTCAAGCATAATTTAAATATAAACTGCAAAAAACAATTTACAAATTAAATAATCAATCATAATCATGCATTTACATATTAATCATTATAATACTTTAGTCTTAGTTCCATCCATTTTTTCTCTTATCTTGACCACACATGATTATCTAATGGATTATGCCACATTGGGCCAATTGTTTCATCTAAATCATTTTGTTTTATGAAAATGAAGCTATAGCTACATTGCTTACTAATTATGAGTAATTTCTAATCAGTTGAATGAAATGCTTGATAAACATTATTAATCAATAAACATTTCATCATGAATTCAATTATTTCTTGATTTTTAAGGCTTAAATGTTTAACTTATGGTTGATATCTTTGTTATAATAGAATCAGATTACAAATTTGAATATTATGCTTAATGTCTTAAGCATTGCTTTGTACTGACTCATTAATTTTTTAACCTTATAAGAAGATTTTTTCAGCTTCATCTGCCCAGAGACATCATTTTACATTTTCCTCTAAGAAATATTTCAGAATATTTCTACTGCTGAGTAAGGATTAGGTTTTTACTTTAGATTTACAAGCTATGTCAAGTTCTACCAAAATGTACATTTTTTATTTTTTCAGGATATATTCTATATATCCATCCTAGTGTAGAGTCACTCAGGGCCTATTTTTTGATTTTATTATGTTGGCACTCTGAAAATAGTGTTACATCTTTTTGATGTCCTGATATCATCATTTGTTGCTACCTATCTGTATCAATTTCTTTTAAATCAACTATTTGTACTTTTGAGTGTAGTTATTTGATAGTGTTAATATTTGTCCCCTTGATTCAAATTACATGTGATTGCTCATTTTTAACTTTGCATGGGAAATTTTGTTTTGTATCTGTAAACAATATACAGGTAATAATTTACAGATTTTGTAATAAATATTTGAGTTTACTGTAGCAAAGCTCACAATAAATTTAGCTTCCTTCAACTGTGTTTGATCTTTTTCATTTAATTATCTATTAACCCATTTTAGATTCATCATCAAAGATTCAGTAATGATAACTATTGCTTAAGATCCAGCAACAATTTGGGAGGAAAATGCACCAGGTCTAGGGCAACAAATAGGTCCTTAATAGTGACAGCCCAAATTGTGGTTGCTTTAGGTTATGATTACATGTAAGGAATAACAACTTTTATTCAATCAATTTATACATGCACTTAATAATTAACACATTGCAAATATACTATGCTGCTGGCAAATGTGAATGCACAGTAATTATGTGCCTTTGGTTTATTATTTATTTACATGAGCTGAGATAAGAGAACTCTGAGATAAATTGTTTATTGAGCTAGAAATTAATACTTAAGACACACAATTAGCACCTTGGCAAGTAGTGATGGCTTCAAAGATACAGCTTTGGTGTGATGCCATGTGAATTGGTCACTGCTGGAGTTCTTTATGGAATGGAATCTCTGTATTTGTTTGGCAAAATCAGTGAACCACCAATGTATGTTTCTTTTTTTAGAATGTGGGTCACTCTTTGCTACAGTAGACTTTGCAACCTTCAATCTAAACTCTTGAGTTACCCAGTACTACTAGAGTAGCCAGAGCACCCCATGATTCTAGTGTGTTTCTTTAAAGATCCTTAAATGACTTTTCAATGATGCATGCTTTGTCTATAATACATGCTTTATGTTAATTCATTATTAAATAATTATTATTCAAGTTGTAACAGAAACAATTAGAATATTCAAAATAAAAAACAATTGAACTTATTTTCTGCTTTGATGTAAGCTAAAATCCAGATCATTTAGGTGTACACTAACTTCAGAGAACAATATTTCTGCACAACTGAGTGATGTCAACACAATATTGAGTAACAGAAGATTGTAGTTAGTAGGATTTGTGAAATTTGACAGATTTTAGAACCCAAATATTTTCTGAGCATTGGTTAATATCAAACCTACTTTTAGTATTTAAGGCATTTTTATGATTTTTCAAATTTTTGCAATAAAAAATCTTACCTTTCCCAAATAGTGCTTTATTTGTTGATTACAGTAACTAGATAAAAACTGCAGCAGAATTTTTATGGAGTCATCTGTTCATAAAAATGTATGCCATGGACATGAGTTCTTTCTAATTGATAATGCAAATTTTTTATGTGCATATGAGTTATTTTTGATAAACAAATACAATATGGAAGGGCCCATTCATCAGGTCAATTCAAATAAAATTTCTGAAGGCATGTGCAAATTCTTTTGCTTAATAGAACTAACTTTTGCATAAACATATAAAGAATTCTAGTAAATTTAGGCATATGTGGACAAATAGTGATTTGTTTTTCTCAAATATCTCCTGTATGGTTTTAAAATAAATAGTATATCACACTATGTATTTTGTGCACAAAGTAATTTTGTCAAGTTGAAATTTAAGAATACACATGTTTCACAATTTCTATGTGGAACAGCTACTTGAGGTTTTACTATTGGATGAGAATATCTCACTAACAAATAAGTTACACAAGAACATTTGTGTAACAAGCCTTTATGTACTTGAATAAAACCCTAAGATTTGAAGTCAGTTCACTGTATCTAACTTGGATAATATACAAACTACATAATAATAAAAAATTGAGACTCTCAAATTAATGCATTATTGGACTAATGGTAATTTTCCACTAATTTTTGAATTCTTTGCATCAATTCAATTAACAAATTAAACTTCAATGATATATTCAATTCTATACTATATTAGACTCAGGGTTTTCAGTTGAGTTTTACTTACTTTGTTTAAATCCAAGTTTTTGTATTTCTAACTGAAGTACTAGTTCAGTTTAGTTTATTCAAATATTAACACAATTGATGTAGAAACTTAGGTTGAATACAAACAATTTTGATAATATTTTTAAAATAATTTTTAATAAAGTTCAGAAGATCAAATGTTAATGATACCTCTACCAAATTTTTTAAATTAACCTTTGTAAATGCTGATTAGATTAGATTTTTGCCAAACATTTTCATTGTTGCCACTTGTAATAATAATGTCCTAAAGAATTATGTAATAATGAATTTAATTCCTGAAAATTAAGTTCAAGATAAACTGGTACTTATAAATTTCTAAATAGTGAGAGACATTTACCAAAATGAAAAAATTATGATATTATAAAATGCTGGAGATATGATGCAAAGCCAGATAGATTTAGCAATAAGTAGTTAAAAAAATTAATGTAGCAACAGGAAAGACTTATCAAATAAACTGTGATTCATGAATCCATTAAAACCCTTAATTGTTGCAGTGATGAAAAGTTTTTTAGAAATCAAGATTTAGATGTTAGATTACATATGTTTCATGTTAGTAAATTTGTGAGTCTAAATATGCAATATGTAATACTTTTTGCATCAAATTTATTATGTAGTTATAAAGGCCCTATTAGTTATAAAGATCCTAATGTAGTTATAAAGGTCCTAAAATTTTCAACTTATGTAACTTAGCATAATATATATTATAATGTAGAGTCACTCAGGGATTTTTGTGAAATCTTATTGAGCATTTATTTTATATCTTTTGTATTTACGTCAGTGTGATGTCACATCAATGATTTTGATCTTAGTTTGCTATCACTAGTTTGTTGTCCCCTAGATGGTGCTGATTTGTATTGCTCAAATTAAATTTGCAAGGGAAATGAATTGTATAGCATGATTAAACTACATTAACAATTCAAGTGTAAACAAAGGCAGGTAATGAACTCATTTTTGTATAAAACTGAGAGAATGTGTAGACAAAGGTCAATAGATTTTATCTAGCTTCAACTACTGTTTTATTCATATTTAATTTTATTATTTTTTTTGATATGAAAATAATTGCTTAAGTTTGGCAACAATTTGGGAGTGCTTTCTCAAGTACAGGGTGACATGTAGCTCCTGGAGGTCTTTTAGACTATTCAGCCCAAATTGTGGACCATTTAGGTTATGCATATGGTTATCTATAGGATAATAATAAACATCTCATTAGAAGTTCAACATGTACATGCACTTATAGAATCTAACACTGTGATGATACTATGCCATTGGCTAGTGCAAATGTCTGGTAATTACAGACTATTAAATAGTGAGATGAGAGATAACAATGACAATGAGATGCTTTATTTTTCGATGTGAGATAGAAATTAAAAGTAAGACAAATAGGGTAGCACCAGACACTCAGGTTAAGCACTTTACTTCATTCTGGAGACACTACTTCAGCTGGAAGCCATATGAATTGGTCATCTTGGATTTTACCTAAAGTAATTACTTACTTGGATGAATTACTGATGTTATATCTATAAGTTCTTTGCTATTCTTTCTAATTTCTGGAATTGGGGCTGCTTTTGTATGAACACTACTTAAAGCTTCTGCTGAGTCAATTAGTTTTCTAGTTAAATTACCCTACCAGCCCATGATTCTACAATAATAGAAGAGGTTCATGGTTAAGAAGTACATCCATACTTATTTATAGAAGAATGTACATTGGAATCATACCAAATCTTTCATAAATTCTAAAAAATATTCAATAATTTGTTGATGGTATTTAGAAAACCAAATTATATTTTTGAGAACTGATCAACAATGCTCTCAAGGATTGCTGAAAAAAATATATTGGAATTGAATGAATAATTTGACTAGGGTTTGATTAAATTTTTTCCATAAAATTTAGCACATTGGATTTGAACCAGTAACATCTCAATAAATATTGAGTGTGATCCCCATGTTACCAGTGCTNTACTATGCCATTGGCTAGTGCAAATGTCTGGTAATTACAGACTATTAAATAGTGAGATGAGAGATAACAATGACAATGAGATGCTTTATTTTTCGATGTGAGATAGAAATTAAAAGTAAGACAAATAGGGTAGCACCAGACACTCAGGTTAAGCACTTTACTTCATTCTGGAGACACTGCTTCAGCTGGAAGCCATATGAATTGATCATCTTGGATTTTACCTAAAGTAATTACTTACTTGGATGAATTACTGATGTTATATCTATAAGTTCTTTGCTATTCTTTCTAATTTCTGGAATTGGGGCTGCTTTTGTATGAACACTACTTAAACCTTCTGCTGAGTCAATTAGTTTACTAGTTAAATTACCCTACCAGCCTGTGATTCTACATGGCGACCATGACAGGATGCTGATGTGATCTGTGTCTACTTTTGTTTTTCTTTTTGGTACGTATCAGCTGGGATAGTTGTTTCCCCCAGTTGCTGTAGGACTTCATTTCAAGTCTACCAATCAATGTGTAACACAACTCCTCCACCCCCAGATGTTGACTATGAAATTCTTAGTAAAGTCTTAGTTGTCTTGTTGGTTGGTGCCATTTGTTAAACTCCTTATTTTTCTTACTTTCTCAGTGCTTTACTTTATGTGTTGGATTTATTACCAGATACCACCATGTTCACCAATTGGGTTTGTTACTTGTTACTACTTCTACAAACCGCATGTTTTCTCTTGTGTTTGTGGAAGTGCTCCCTACTGTCAGTTATTGGAAGTTATTGTTCTGTTATTATTTTGTTATGGATTTGAGTCACACAGTTACTTATTCTCCTACTTTTGGGACTCCTCCAATTTGGAGTGTCCACTGCACAAGCATTGGTAGCCTGAACATTACCCCTTGTACCATTGGACCTTTACTTGATTTGTCTCAACCTAATTCATCCACACCAGTTACACAGAGGATGGATCAGAACGCCTTGACTGCCCCTTATAGTAGTGCCAGCAACATGAGTCCAGAATAGCACCAAAATTTTCAACATATATTGAATACTCCGAATGTTCCTCATATTCCTGTTCATCCTCACAGTTATAGTAGTGCCACTAATCAATCCATTCCGCATTTTGACACTCACTACGTTGAAATCAAGCATTTGAAAGATGCATTGTCCCAGCAAGTGGCTGTGAGGATGGAGAGTGAATGCCATGTGGAATCTCTTCAGGCCAAAATTAATACCCAGCATGTTGCATATCAGAGAATGGAGAGGCAGATGCTAGAATCAACAATTGCTTTGGAACATCAGATTCATGAACTCAAAACTGCTGTTAGTAATGCAAACCACCAAGACAAGGTGCAGTCATGTTGAAATGATGATTATGTAACTCATGCCACACTAAATGAAGCCCTAGACAAATTGGCTAAATGAATCATTAGTCAAGTGGCGCAGATGGTCCAATCAGCAAACATGAGCTGTCCTGCACATATACCTCTATCTTTTGAAGAGAATCTTGCTCCTATGATCTCAAACTCTGTTCTGCTCTGTACAAATGCTTTGAATGGTCACCCTAAATTTGCACAATCAGCCCTCACTCAGGTGTCTACTCTCACTACCAGAGCCATGCCTCAGACTGGTTATGTCCCTCTGCTGTCTGATCCAGTGAGCACTATGGTAGTACCCACGTTCAAAGAACATGTCAGTGACACAAGCCTGCTTCCTGGACACCCAAGCACTCAATGTCAACCTAGATACCAGAAATCTATTCTCCCTCTCAAATCTAGCAGACTATTGCCAGTGTTCAGCAAGCATTCAGGTCTTCCTAAATTTACCAGCCAGATTGATGCCATGTCTCAGTCTTTTGATGAGTGGTTCATTTTGTTTGAGCTCACCATGAAACAGTACAACAATTCACAAGAGTCTGCAGTGTCCCAGTTTCCACTTTATCTAAACAGTTTGGCTTACAATCAATATATGATGCTGGAATGTACCATCAAAACTGATTATCAGTTACTAATTGGATTCTTTGAGGATCATTATCAGGCCCTGCATATCAAACACCATTACAAAACCTTATTGTGTGATATGTCATTTAAGTTGGGTGATGACATCAGGAATTATATCATGCAAGTAGAGTGATTATTTTGATTGAGCAGCTTGCTGAACAAGTACTCAGGCTGTGATCTATTTTTATACATATGTCAAGGTTTTCCTCCATCCATAAGAAACAGGCTGGAAGTGAAGTGTGATCTGGAAGAAAGCCTCCATGAAATCATTTGAAAAGCCATCAGCATAGTCTACATGATGCACAATTCTCATTGCATCTACAAAGATGTCACTACCTCTCTGGTGTGAAAAAATTTGAACCAAGAAAGCCTACATTTCCCAAAAAGGAATTTGACATGTCCTCAGTTAGGTGTTTTACTTGTGGGGAGAAGGGACATCTCAAGTCCCAATGTAAGGCTAAAATACAACTGATAGCTGATGGTGAAGGATCCATTGTAATCAAGCCTGAATCGTCCCTCAAGTGGAAAATTTAGTTGATCTTGTGGATGATGACCTTACAACTTTGCAAGATTTAAATTAACTGGAGCACTGACTCCTCTCAAAAGCACAGAAAATATCCTAGTTGTTACTGATCTCATAAGAAAAAACCTGATCCCTGTGGAGATAAATGGAAATATCCTTAATGCTACTGTTGACACCAGAGCTGCTGCCTCCATTATCAGTGATGAATGCTGCCAAGGGCTGTGCTTTAACCAAAATTCATTAGATCCCTCCTGTGTGAACCTCATAGAGACCTCCAGAAACCCTCTCTCTCAAAGGGAAGTTGTGGGATGCTTCAATTCATATTCACACTGAACCTTTTGAGGTAGACATCCTGGTCATAGACACTTCTGATCACCAACTCCATTATGACCTTATATTGGGAAATGACTTTCTGGAAAGGAATTCTTGTGTGATAGATTATAAGAACAACACTATAGCTATTAAGGATCAGGGAGCTACTCAACTCACCACCATTCCTGAGAAAGAAATAATTTTCAATATAATGGAACCCATCTCAATCAGAGCAAAGCATTGGATGAGGATCACAGTCTTCTCTGGAAGTGACATCAATGGAGAC
This sequence comes from Hofstenia miamia, assembly GCA_900660155.1. NCBI lineage: Eukaryota > Metazoa > Xenacoelomorpha > Acoela > Hofsteniidae > Hofstenia > Hofstenia miamia. The sequence continues at coordinate 200,275 of CABFPE010000864.1, read as the reverse complement.
ATAATGATAGCAGAGCAATGAGGCAAGTATATAAGGGGAGTTTCATTTTCACCTGACTTGTGCAAAGTTTCTCATGGGAAGACACATGTAACTATCTTAAATGGAGCAAACTTCCCAGTCAGGATTGGAACATCACAACTACAATTGGTAGGAGTGCCAGTAAGAGTTGAAAACATACTGACCACCTGTTTGTCAAACTGCACCATGGTCCATGATCTGGAAGAGCCAGCCAGCCTGGTCAAGGTGCCTCCTGTTACTAATATTTCTCATCCTCATCTGGACCAACAAGAAAGGAAGTCTTTGATCTCCCTTCTTCACAGTAAGCACGAAGTTTTTAATTATGGAAAAATAAGTGTTGGCCAAGCTGTTGGCAAAGAGCATGCTATCAAGATGAAACACAACAGGCTGATTCAACTGCCAGTACACAGAGTTCCTGAAAACCTCAAGCCTATGTATGAGAAGCTTCTAAGTGACTTAATCAAGAGTGGGATTATTCAGGGGAGCAATAGCCCCTATGCTGCCCCAACAGTGTTCATTTGGCAAGGCGAAAAATATAGACTGTGCATTGACTTTTGCAAATTGAACAACATCACAATTAAAGATGTGTACCCTCTACCCAGGATTGAAGATTTATTATATGATGCCAGTAAATACAAGTTCCTCTCTTGCTTAGACCTGTGTAAGGCATACTGGCAGGTGCTGATGCAACCATCTGATATTCCAAAGACAGCTTTCATCACTCCATATGGCCTTTACAAATGGAGATACATGGCCTTCAGGTTGTGTAATGCACCTGCCACTTTTCAGTGGTATGTAATGAGAGTGCTGAAGGACAAAGCTAACATACTTGAACCAGGGATATCTGCTTACATCGATGATATATTAGTTGCCAGTTACACATTCAAAGAACACTTGGATAAGCTCAGCCATACATTGGATCTACTGCAGAGAGCTGGCCTAAAAGTTAACAGAAACAAGTGTTCTCTAGTGAAAAAGAAAGTAGTCTTTCTGAGCAGGGTCATCAAACCAGGAAGAATTTCAATAAAGACTAATGTGAAGGAATTCTTAGAGAAGATTGAAATGCCACAAAGTCACTGGGACGTGCAACAACTAATGGGTTTTTTAAATTATTATGGTATGTTCCTCCCAGACCTAGCAGAAAAGATGAAAATGATCTCTAACTTAGTCAAAAAGTCCGCCAAGTTCAAATGGACCTGGTGAGAGCAAGAAGCCCTGGAAGGGATAAAGTGTGAGCTCAATAAAATACCCTCACTGAATACTCCTGACTATACTAGAGACTTCATTGTGGATTGCAACGCCAGCACAGTAGCAATCAGCTGAGTGTGAAGTCAAGAAATCAATGGAATTGAGAGCCCTGTCCAATATTTCAACAGGAAGCTGTGAGCATCAGAAAAAAACTATGGGGCCACAAAGTGTGAGATGCTGGCTTTAGTTGAGTCCTTGAAGAAATTTTGATACTTTATCCTGGGACACAAATTCATTGTGCGCACTGACAACAGTGTGCTTGCATGGTTGAAGAAATTTAGTGGTGATAAGTCCAACATTGTAGCCCAATGGATTGAGAACTTAAGCAACTTTTCGTTTTCAATTCAGCATTGCCCAGGTCAACTCCATTTGAATGCTGATTACTGGACAGCATTGCCCAGCTACAAAAGAGATCTCAAGAAGCCCACTGGGGAGAAAGTCCAATTTACCTTCATTCCCCACACTGAGTACAATTTAATACCAGAAATCAATGCGGATCATAATGGGAAACCCATTCTGGCCATCCTAGTGAGAGAATATATCTTGGAGAAAAAGATAATGTACCATCAACATTGTGACTGGATACTAGCTTTCTCACCTCTCCAGAGGTAAATCAATACTTCAACCACTACAATTGGCAGACAAATGAAAATGGATTGCTGTATGTCAAGAGCCAAAACAATAACCACCTTGCAATTCCAGAGTACTTCCAAAGAGATCTAGTACACCAAGTTCATGAAAGGGGCATCTAGTTGTACTCCAAACCAAGAAAACTTTTAACTCCAGATACATAACTATTGGCATAAGAGCCACTGTCACAGACATCATTGATAAATGTGAAAAATGCCTCCTACATAATGTCAGCCACTTCCCCCAACAGACAGCCAAGCTTGAGTCTTGAACAGCAGAAAGCCCTAATGAACTCATACATGTTGACCTTGAACAGCTATCATGAGATGACAATGGTTTCCAATATCTCCTCATTATGGTTGACCACTTCACAAAATACACCCATATGATCCCCTTAAACAGCACAATGGCAGAAAGAGTGGCAGAAAAAATTGTGAAAGAGTGGGTGTTGAAATACAGACCCATGCAGAAACTAGTCTCTGATCACGGCCCTCAGTTCAAGAGCAACCTTCTCTGTGCCCTAATGAAAGAACTGGAGATTATTCACAAATTGACTACCACTTACCACCACCAAGCAAATGGACTAGTAGAATGATTGAATCAAACTCTCATAAAATTTGTTAGAGTTGCACTATTGCAGGCTGCAGGAAAGGAATGGAGACATGTCATTGAATGTGTAGAATACTTTTATAATAAATCTGTCCATGCAATTACAGGTGTGAGCCCTTTCAAAGTGATGTTTGGCTGTGAAGTGACCACCTCTTTAATGATGATGTTCCCAAAAAAGCGCAGACCTCTAGGTCAATCAGTTAATGCAAGACATGCAACAAATCCACCTAACCATCTGCCACAACACCAATAAATCCAACATACAGCAGAAGAAAACATTCAACAAGAAAATATATGGAGAACCACACAAATGTGGTGATCAAGTTTTCATTTATCTCCCCCATATAACCACAGATAGCAGTCAAGTCCGCAAACTCACTAATGATTGGCAAGGCCCATTCACTATAGAGAAACTGCTTGGCCATAACACTTACATATTAAACAATGGTAAAACAGTGCACTTTCAGCAGCTCAAAAGAGCAATTAAGGACATTGAAAATGTCATAATAGATGACAATAGCGAATTTACATTAGTTGATAACAGTGTTGATACATATGAAAAATATGAAAACCTAACTAGTTTTTCTGAGGATGAATTTTCCAACACTGAGCAAAATTGTGATAATATTAATGCTGAAAACTCAGAGTTGCATAAGCTCCCCCAGAGAAGGGTGAGAGCTAATCACACTTACAATCCCAACATTTGGGACTTAAACCTCATAACTCCATTTAGGAATGTATCCAAACAGCAGAAAGCAAGAGTTGCCAGCTCCACCATCCAGCCATTGAGTAAGAAGGAGAATGGAAAGTAGCCAAAATGATTGAGAAGCCTCTTCTAGGCAAGGGAGACATATATCTCCTCTTGTTGAGGCACATGATAGAAAGAGAGGACGCAATGATGGTGCTGAGGAGAATCTGATCCTGTGCAGGCAAAACATAGCTCCATGATTTGGAGAGGAGAGAGCCACCATGATGACGCCCTTGACATCTCGCCCCTATGTGGAGAGAAATGTGTCCCCATGTGCATGAGAGGAGCTGGCCACACACCTAACAAAAAACTGTTAACCCCAATTACCTTTTAGTGAATTACAAATTGTAAACACCCCCCAATTAAGTGACTTGATAGCCCCCTTGACCTCATCAGCTAGAACTTCCACTATCAGATCACAGAAGACTGAAGACAGAAGAAAGAATATGTCAAAGGTTGGCAAAGAAACTTTACATCCATTCTACATAGCTACCTGGAAATGCTACTGCTACCATATGTGACAATATCTCTGAAGAGACCAAAACTCAACTCTGCAGAACCTATAATGGCTGAGAAATGAACTGCTCAATATATATAATCCCTTTTGTAGTAGACGCAGATCAGTGTCCCAAAGTCAACACAATAATATGCCATGACTTGAAAATGTTGAAGGGAGTCAGCTGCCTCTATTGGCGTAGCACCATGCACATATCCTTTGATGAGGATTTCAGTATCTACAATCTTTGCCAATTCTTGAACAGCAGCAGGACAATAAACAGCTTTGAGTGCATTAACATTGACTTCAGCAGCCTCTGTCCAATATTTCAACAGGAAGCTGTGAG
>CABFPE010000864.1:181191-196052 GCA_900660155.1 Hofstenia miamia | reverse complement strand
GAGTGCATTAACATTGACTTCAGCAGCCTCCTAGTGATATACTTCTTGTGAATACATGAAGTCCACACCTACTCTATTATGGAACAAATTGAAATAGCTTACAGAATAGCCAGAGTAGAAGAAATCTGCCTCATGATGATACTTAGAGAGGAGTACAAAGAGAATGTGCCTGAAGCCATTGAAAATTTACACTTCTGAATGGAAAATTTCACAATCTTCTCCAAAGACAACTACCTCCCCTCTTGTACTATGTCATGAACCACTTATCTATCACAAAAATATTATACACTGATCTATTTCTGTGCCAACAAGTGCCTTCACATTGGCTAGCCATTGACCAGAAACTCATTATCAATGCCATATTACAATCACAAATGTTAGAAGTCACAGATCTGCACACTCTGTCCCTATATACCATCACAGATATATGTGTCAGCTTTGCCTTCACACAGAGTGAACAGACCCTCAATGAAATTCAGGACATATGGTCTGACATCAAAGCTGATCTCAACCCTGAATCTGAATGGCCCTGAATAGATATTGTAAGCCCATCATACCACTATCACTCCTCCATCAAAAGAGTGTGTAGAAAGATCAAAGTCTCCTATGACACAAAGGATTGAAAAAACTTCAACAAATGATTATTTGTAGAGAAAAACTTACCAGACATCTATGCTTGTGTCACCATTTGGGTACTTGCTATCTACCTCACCAAAGAGCCTCAATTACAAATTCCCATGATGCATGAAAAGCACTCAGCCTTAGCAAAACAGATTACTTACAAAATAGCAGTCTGTCCACTATCTTGGAAAGTAAAGAATTGGCTACTATACAAATGTAATCCTCCCTCCTCACCAGGAAAGATGAAGCACCCAATTGACAAATTCGAAAAATATTATGCTTGACTGGTAGGGGCGACCAGTGTAACTGGGAAGATGTCCATCATCCTGATCAGCAATGGTTTAGGCATTTGTCCATCAGACATTAATATTTTCTCTGATACAGTAAAAAAGTACATGTGGGGAACTACAGCTGAAACAAAGCTTGCTGTGTCCCATTCAGATAATGCCCCCATGAGCATTAGATGATTCATAGAACGAATACCTGGGTCAACCCATCAATTCTTAGAAAGGATACAGAGGCACAACATCCCTACTAAAACCAAATCCTTCTTCAGATCACACTAGCTAAAGTACCTGGAATGCAGGTATGGACAATTCACTGAGTCAATTCAACAAGTCATCAGGTGATGCAGATGCCAGAGCAATTCTACAAAGAAGAAGAACTGCTACAATCTTCAGTGGTGCAACTCTCACCAGAAGTGCGTGATCTTATTGAGTGAGTGAACATGGAGAAATTTGTTGGCCAGGTGCTCTCCCCCAAACCAACACCCCAGTGGTCTATTACCAAAGATGAGTGAATACTTATGATTGAACATGACCCTAGTGAATTCATAGAAGATCTAATGATCCAGAAGAGGATACTAGTTGATTGCCATGATAAAGATGGATTGTCAATCATGAAGTGGTGCCTTACCAAGATGTTTATAAGGAGGAGCTGGTCATTCTACAGTCCCTGGGGCAACAAGTAGCCCTGGATGTGAAATGCACCACTGCTCACATATGCATATCCAGTAAACAAGTAAAGAGCCTATGTCTGAAAGGCCTGAGGAGCAAGTTCTGGGAGACACTGAGAGAAGCAAAGATAAACTACCCTGTCACAATCAGAACTGCCAGTCTGTAAGCAGCTGTAGGGTGTCATGAGTTTGAGAAGAACATACAAATGTCAAACCTCTTGTGTATACCACCACCCACCATCAAAATGCCTCTCATCCAACCTAAGTGGAAGGTCAGAAAAACCAAAAGGAAGGTGGCCACTCATTTACCCAACAAGCTTAATTTTCTTAATAGCAAGCAGGAAGCCATTCAGTTAAGCAAAACAGAGGAGTATAAGTTGGTGTGAGAGAAACTGGTAGCTGGAGGGAACCTCAAACATGTATTCATTGATGGGAAACTGAACATCAAGGACATCTTTAACCACAGTATGCCAGTGCATGTACAGCTGAAGAAGATACATGAAGAGATTGCAGCTTTGTGACCCTGAGTCCTGATCCTTTTCCAAGCAGCCAGTGACCTCATGTGGATTAATAACATGGAAAATATAACCAGGTATTACAACATCACCAAACAAATTGAAATTATAACAATGATCAGAGCCAACATGTCTGATCTGGATCATATTACTCTCAGCCAGGTACAAGATTTTTGCTCATTATTCATTGACCATGCTACCACAATGGGCTCATTGAGAGAAGTGCATTTCTACCCAGACACAGAGATTAGCATGAATGATGCCCATACATCTGACACCAATGCTATGATGACTTTAATGATTGCCCTCAAGGGGCTCAAGCTTTATGAAAAATTCTATGATACCTTCACCTGGCGTTTAAACAACCTGAGACAAAATTGCTGTCAGTTCAAGGATGCTAATGATCAAGTTCCTCCAGCTAAAAGATGAAGTGGTTACTCAGCAAGAGGTGCTGATGCAGGCAACAAAAGAGTCACAATATGCAGAGGTCCAAATGTTGGAAGGTGAACTGGCTGTCAAGATGATAACAGCTGCCCAAAACATCATCTCTGGGCTCACCCTCCAGTTATTGTCTGAAAATTAATTTGAGCAAAGGGGGATGTAGAGTCACTCAGGGAAATTTGTGAAATCTTATTGAGCATTTATTTTATATCTTTTGTATTTACATCAGTGTGACGTCACATCAATAATTTCGGTCTTAGTTTGCCATCACTAGTTTGTTGTCCTCTTGATGGTGCTGATTTGTATTGCTCAAATTAAATTTGCAAGGGAAACAAATTGTCTAGCATGATTAAACTATGTTAACAATTCAAGTGTAAACAAAGGCAGGTAATGAACTCATTTTTGTATAAAACTGAGAGAATGTGTAGACAAAGGTCAATAGATTTTATCTAGCTTCAACTACTGTTTTACCTTTGTATTTAGTTATATTATTTTTTTGATATGAAAATAATTGCTTAAGTTTGGCAACAATTTGGGAGTGCTTTCTCAAGTACAGGGCGACATGTAGCTCCTGGAGGTCTTTTAGACTATTCAGCCCAAATTGTGGACCATTTAGGTTATGCATATGGTTATGTATAGGATAATAATAAACCTCTCATTCAAAGTTCAACATATACATGCACTTATAAAATATAACACTGTGATGATACTATGCTGTTGGCTAGTGTGAATGTCTGGTAATTACAGACTATTAAATAGTGAGATGAGAGATAACAATGAAAATGAGATGCTTTATTTTTCGATGTGAGATAGAAATTAAAAGTAAGACAAATAGGGTAGCACCAGACACTCAGGTTAAGCACTTTACTTCATTCTGGAGACACTACTTCAGCTGGAAGCCATATGAATTGGTCATCTTGGATTTTACCTAAAGTAATTACTTACTTGGATGAATTACTGATGTTATATCTATAAATTCTTTGCTATTCTTTCTAATTTCTGGAATTGGGGCTGCTTTTGTATGAACACTACTTAAAGCTTCTGCTGAGTCAATTAGTTTTCTAGTTAAATTACCCTAATTATAAAGGCCCCATTAGTTATAAAGATCATCATGTAGTTATAAAGGTCATTCATATTTATTTATAGAAGAATGTACATTGGAATCATACCAAATCTTTCATAAATTCTAAAAAATATTCAATAATTTGTTGATGGTATTTAGAAAACCAAATTATATTTTTGAGAACTGATCAACAATGCTCTCAAGGATTGCTGAAAAAAATATATTGGGATTGAATGAATAATTTGACTAGGGTTTGATTAAATTTTTTCTATAAAATTTAACACATTCAATTTGAACCAGTAACATCTCAATAAATATTGAGTGTGATCTGCATGTTACCAGTGCTCAAATAATATTAAATAAATTCAATTTCATACTTTGAAATTTATTAAGATTTGCATAGAATGTTTTCATAAATATATAAGCATTAGGGGAACATTGAATATTTGTTCTTTGTAAACATATATTACAAAGAGAAATACTTGATATCCCACATTTTATTTTTGGTCCATTAGCATATCTTTATTATCATATTTATTTATAAATATACATTTGCAACTATAATCAACCCTAATGTTTTATAATTAAAAGAAAAAATTGCTGGAAATTGTTCTGCAGTACAGATTAATTTAAAATCACTGGGTTGAAAACTAGAGAGAACTATGCCAGAGGACTTAATGTCTGCACAGAAGGTTGCTGAGGTGACACATACTAGAGCAGCAGTGATTCTAACAGAACTAACAGGTAAGCAAAAACATTGGTAGTTTATTTCTGTAACTAAAAGTGTTTAAATCTCCAAAAAAAAGAAACAAACATCCAAGATAACCAATTCCACAGCATCATGCTGAATTGATGTCCAGAGCTAAAGGTTCAGAAACTTGCTTGTGTGGTGCTTTGATATTTGTCTCACAGTTTATTATCTAGTGCAACTAAAATGTCTCAGTAGTTGTCTTAGATCTCAGCTGATATATAAATGGCATGTAGTTGCCATGCATTCATGCTAGCCAAAAGATATGATTTAACCACAGTGTAATAAATAGAGTATATTATCTATTCTGCATTATCAGAAGCTTTATTTGTTGTAAATTGAAATGCCACTTGTAAGTAAGGCGTAGATCTCTTTCTCTCAGCATTGTCTATGAAAAAACTTAGTAAAGTTGAACTCACTTAGAATATTTAAACTAATATTTAAAATATACAATCTTAATAAATTAACATACATTTTGCAATGCTTATTGCGTTAAATACTTCAAACAATAACCCTTCAATCCTAAATTTAAACAATTAATAAATGTATGTTACCTCTTCCTTGTTTTATTTCGAATTTATATAAAGTATAATGCATTTTTAAAGCGTAGATAATCGGGTGAATAGATAATAATCTTGTTTACGGCATCTTTTTGTAAAAATTATTTTTATTTTATTGGTCAAAATTATTGCAAGAGGTTTACAAAATAGTCATATCCCTCAAGAAGTTTAAATGCTACGACAATTTAAAGTACGTTACTTTAGTATATATTGCATTGTTTTACGATTTATAAATGAATTTTACTGATTAAATTTCTCATTTATGAAATATTATTTTTGTTTGCCTATATTGTTATTGCGTGTTCATTATCATAAATCCTACAATATGATTGCAGTTTCACTTTAATGATAAAAATTTGAAATGCTATTTAGCCACGTTTGTCCGCGTTAAATTTTTTCAGACTGTCATCCTCTGGATCATCTACTTCTGGTAAAAGTCCAATTAACACGGGTGTTCTTTTTGTTCCACAACAAGAAGCGTGGATTGTAGAAAGAATGGGAAAATTTTACCGAGTTTTGGAGCCAGTATGCATTTTATGATTTATCTATGTATCAATTCAATATCAGGTAATTATAGAATTTGCCTAATGCCACTAGTTTGGTCTTCACGTTATTAAAAATATTTATTGAGCTTCATTATTATTTATCGCTAGTAGTTATACTCCCAGCCAAACGTAGCTGGTCATCTTTGATATACATCTGTAGTAAAAATTAGCATATAATATAAAAAAGTTTGATTGTTGCTGAATATCAGTTTTTATTTTTTACTTTATGCCAGTTTGAAATGTGTTATATCATTTTATTCATTATGGTAAGAAAGATTTTTACCCTGTAGTTAGTGTTCAAATCGTTGCATTAAAACACATCTACCTTGTATTATACAGTCCAACCATATTACAAACAAGAGAGGGGTGGTCAATGTTTCCTGCTGCAGTTATCAATTCTACTTCGAAATCTGCAATGCATTTTTCTATTAATGCCACATCATTTGGTCCTAATAGACACACAATGGTGGTTCGAATTTGTGTTACTTGCGGCTTAAAAAGCTGGTCTCCAACAAGGAAACCGCGATTTTAATGAAAAACAGAAAAAGGCAGTTTAGTATTTGTTAAAACCGTTTTCAATGAATTATCTTTGAATGTCAAATTTTGTGGTATCATAGCTAGAAGTTACCCATCTGGACAACGTCACTCTTAAAATATACAATTTGCAATAATCTGTTATGCAAAAACGTAACAGCCTCAAGACGTGGAGTTTTGTTCTTTCTAACTCCAAATACAATTATGAGAGCAATTTATCAAGATATGACGTGTGGTGCAAGCAACATCAGTTGTTTATTGTAAAAAATTGTAGATTCTTGGCCGAATTCCGCCAGTAATAGCTGCCATGTATGCCCACAGAATGCTGAATTATTATTCTGTTTGTTTGTTTTATTGACATTAATTTTATGGTAGTTGGGTTTTTCAGATTTTTCACTGATTTTTCATAAATAAAATGTTACTAAAGACTTTTGGCAGACAATTGATATTTTAGGTTATAAATACAAATCGCTTTTTAAGATTAACCCTTCTCTCAAAGCATTAATGTTTGCATAAATAAACAGTTCATATAATGAATCTTGGGAAAACGCACAAGGCTGCAATTTGGTACAAAGCAAATATAGAGAAATTAAAGACAATCAAAATTAATAATACTATGAAATAGTTAGACGGCAAGTTGTAAAATTGCATTGCAGAAACCAAATACACGGCTGTTCTTGGTTAGGAGATTTTTATCGTAGAAACGTATACAATTTTAGGCTCATATTAAATAGAATAGCCTTCGTGAATGAATCTTTATTCGTCCGGCAAATTACAACTATTGTTTAGAAATTCAAAATGAAGATATCATTGCAAGAGAAAGCTTAACTGCTGTCTAACATTTTTCCACATTTTACTTTTAATTAATCACTTAATTTAAACTAATTTTGAGTATCTATTTTAGGGACTAAACTTTCAAATTCCCATTATTGATACCATTCGGTATGTACAAGTGTTAAAGGAAATCGCAATAGAAATTCCATCTCAGGCAGCTATTACAAAAGGTAATTTTAACGATTTCATTCTTGATTATGCACATTTTCTTCTAGAAATTATAGTTTAGAAAATTTTTTTAGTAATTGTAGTTTGTTTACCTGATTGTTTTCATTGTGATTCAGATATTCGCTGCTTTCAATATATCAATTTCATTGAAATAGGAAATAATTTTAATATATGCTATAAATGTTATGCTATGGACGACATCTATATATACTTACGTTCCGATTGGCAACATCATGGCATGGTTTGTTCTATTGTTCATTCTTTTAAATATAAACTCAATGTCGGAAATTGATTTTATTTATACATCATGTATTTCCACTCATATTATGCAACAATTTTCATATTATAAAAGATTAATAAAAATATGGAAAATGCATTCTAAATTTTCAATATTGTTATTCTACGTTTTTATAAATATGATAATCAATCTCACATAACATTTAAGGTAAATAAAAAAAATCGACAATCAAATTTTTATTTAAACAAAAGCAAGCATCAATATTAACCATGTGTTAATTTATAACATAGTCTCCACCAGATTTCATGACGAGCTAACAGTAATCTATCAACTTGGCTTTAGAACCCCTCTATTGAAATACTTATCGGGAAACTACATTTTCATCATCAAATCGGATCGAGATGGGATGATTTTTCAGCAAATTGAACAACCATTGATCGCATAAGTTGAGTATGGTGGTTGCCATAATAGTTGAATGCCACCTCTTAATGTAATCTTTAGTGAAAGTTACTAATATATATGAGTGAGTCATATACTATTTCAATATGTTTCCATTTGGCAAAAATATTGCATGCACTTTTAGTCATAAATACCTAAATTATAAAACAAAAACTATTTTAATTTAGGAGATTATAAGTTAATTAAGACTAATAAATTAGGCTTATCCGTTGATATAAGTAAACTGTAGAGTTCATGCTTTTAAAAAATGTTTCCTATGAAATTCTTATCAACTCGTGTTTTTGACACAACGATTTTGCCTATGGAAATAAGTCTAAAGGTGTGTTCTCACTATCGACTTTTATCAGGAGATTTTAATCGAAAATGCAATTATTTTCGTTCACATTGGCGATTTTTTATCATCCAATATTTTATCAGAAAAAGCGGAGTTGGAAGAACGTTCAGACTATCGATTTTATCAGATGATAAATTATCATCTCTTGATTGACAGTAAGAAAAACAACATCTGTTTAGGGATTGGTTTGTCTTGGAATGTAAACAATGTTTACATATTTTGAAGTTGAAATATTTCAACGACAATAATTTACGTTTTGGAAGTCTGTTTCCTACTTGACAAGTAAGCTATTAGTTTCAAGTAGATATTCGACTAGTTTTAGTACCGTTCAGACTATTGACTTTTATCAACTGATAAATTATCAGATGACAGTAATCTGGCAGTTTTGCGAAAAAATCGGATGGAGCGTTCAGACTATCGACTTTTATCAGCCGATAAAAAAAGCAGATAGAGTGTTCACACTATCGAATTTTATCACCGATTTCTTGACAGATGATAAAAGTCGATAGTGGGAACACACCTTAAGAGTTTTCTGAGAGCGATTTAAATGCCGATCTCAAGAATACAGGCTTTTGTCTGTTTATTATACAGTTTAATTAGATTTTAGGCATCCCTGCTGTTTGTGTGCCTCTTACAGATCTTCAGAATTTTTCTGATACCAATTTGCTACTGTGATTGGTACTTTAAAAAAAGATGCAATTATATCTCGCAGAGTTGTCTCCTCCCTGTCCAGTTCGCCCAAGTCTTCCAACTTCAGTTCTTCCAATGTTGTCTTGTCATCCTTGTCAGGCTCCCTTGCTAAACTCACCGCCAATGTCTCGTCCATGCACTCTCAAATATTCTTCTACAGTGCTTTTGCCTCACGCACCACTCCTAATCGACCCAATCATCCCCCACGTTCTCCTCCTGCTGTTGCTCCCTCTCCTGTGACGTCGCTCCCATTCCATCACGTGCGGATTCTCCATTCTCATCCTTCCATATTGTCTGTAATCAAAAGTCTCATCTTGCTCTCATGGAACCTGAAGTGTGGTTAGATACTTGATCTGATATTATCGCCTCTCTGATGCTGAGCGCAAACCTTTTCGCCTTCGTCCAACCGTCGTGATGCTTCTTATCATGATTGACTACATGCATCCCCTAGCTTGAAACATTTGCCTTTGATTTCTGTTGCAGCTATGCTGTTGTTCTCCGTGATCACATTGCACCTAAATATGCTAGATCTAACAGTGACTTTGTATCTCTAAATGCTGCTCTCTCTTCTTCATTCACCATTTTTAATGAATCTTTCTCTGCTGATGACTGGGATACCTTCCTTCAGCAAGTTATTTCATCCTTTATTCCTCATTGTTGGAAAAAGCGTGTTTCTCTCCCTTTCTATTTCTCATCCCTTTCTGTACAGGCCTTTAATAAACGAGAATCTTTCAAACGCCGTTCTGCCCTTTCCGATTCTTCAAAACTCTCTTCTCTCACAGAAGACGTCATCAACTTCATGGAACTTAACAGAATCTCTCTCCTGTCCAGCTTCTTATCTGGATCTTTTCAAGGCACTCCTGACCTACCCAGTTTGAAATTGAACCTTTTTTCTGTTCCCTCTGGATCTGGAGAAAGCCTCGAATTTCTCTGCTCTTGTTTTTCCCTGCCCTGGTCCACCTTCCCGCTCATTCTCCAATGTGATATTTTCTTCAATGCCCATGATATTTCCCTCATTCCTAAAACCTACAAATTGTCTACTTCATGCTATCCTAACGGCGTCCCATCTTTTGTAATTCACGAAACCTCCTCAACTCTTTCCATACATTTAAGGCATGTCTTCTACATTTGCTCCTCTAAGCGTTTGCCGCCCTGTTGGAAAACATCTTGGATCTCTCCGCTGTTAAAACCCAATCAGCTTCCCTCCTCTCTTGTTACCTTATACCGTCCAATAACTACATGTATACTTTCTCGGCTGTAAATCATCTTTGAGCGCCTTGTCTTTCATTATGTTTTCCCTAAAATCCGTTACCTCATCTCCTCTTCTCAGCATGGTAACCTTCCGGGTCGTTCTACCATCACTAACTTGCATACTTTAATTGAAAACTCCTATTTCCACTTTGATCGTAATGATCCTGATTGCATTATCTTTCTTGACATTTCTAAAGCTTTTGATTGGATCCCTCATTCTATTCTTGACAAATTACATTTGTTTGGCTTTGTTGCTAATTTCATCGAATTTTTCCAGTCTTACCTGTCCAATCGTTGTCAGTGTGGCTAAATCAACTCGTCTATTTCTTCTCCTGCCCTTGTCTCTAGTGGTGCTTCTTAAGGTTCTGTGTTAGCTGTTCTGTTCTTCCTCGTTGCTATCGACAACCTCTCTAAATCTATCCTCAACTCATCCTGTCTACTGTTCATCAATGACACTGTAATTTTCAACTTTGGTAGTTATTTTGCCTTCAATATTACCTCTGATCTTGAACTTTTGTCTACTTTGTCTTTTGTTAAACATCTTTTAGCCCAACCAAAACATGTGGTATTCCTTTTTCTGTATCTCCCCCTTTTGATCTGGCTCTCTCTGTGATCTTTTCTCCTCATCATACTCATCTTGGAGCTCAACTTGCTGCAAACTTAAATTGGTATTGACATGTGTCCTTGCGCCTGCGCGAAGCTAATTCCTCACTCTTTGCCTTTTTCTGCAAAGTTTAATTCCCCGGCTGCTGTGAAACTCTCTTTGTTCAAGTCCATTCCTCATGCCATTTTGCTATTTCAAGTAATCGGAAGGACCAGAACTTGGTGAAGGAAGGTGTACCGATCATCAGCAGAGAAGAAGTCACTACAATTGGGGAATGAAGAAGAAAGGGCAGCATTTAGAGATACAAAGTCACTGATATTTCAAGCATATTGAGGAGCAGCTGGATAAGCAGGTTGAAACGAACAAATGAGTGATCAGACAGTTTAGCTGGAACAGTGACCACAGTGGTGTCAAAAATGTGTGTGAGAGAGAGAGAGAGAATTACTGATCACTGAGAATAACAGCATAGCTGTAACAGAATTCAAAGGAAAAAGAATCGAAGGAGAGGGGTGAATGTTAAGGTTAGGGCGACGTGAGCAAATGAAAACATCACCATGACGACCATTAGGGCGATCCATATGGGAGAGAACTTTAAATGTGGAGTTATGAAAATTGACATTATCAGCAACAGAAGGATCAGGCCAGGTTTCAGTAATGAAAATGAAGTCAACAGAAGACTGCAAGAAGTTGTAAAAACTGAGACGATGGATTAATGAAACAAGACTGTGAGCATTGGTGAGCAAAAAAGTGAAGCCAGAGTTGCGATGAGGAGTAAGTTTCAAGCTAGGTGGTGCAGATAGTCAGTCACAATGAGAAGCATCATGAGGATGGAGACGAAGGCCAAAAGGTAGTCGTTACTTACATTTAATAATAGTATTTTAGACGAGATAGTATATGTACTCTGCTAGAGCTTTTAGATCTCCAGTGGTACACAAACAATATTCGTCTCGCATCTTTATATATCCAAGGTCCGTGCATAAATCATTCATAACTATTATGTTCCTAGCGTAAATATCACAAGTTGGCCGCTTTTTATAATATTGGAAATGAGAAACTGTTTTTCTATTAGAAAATTAGTGTTTGCTTTGCCATTCCTTAAGTCATTTAAAATATACGTTCACGCCAAAAATTGAAGTATTTTATGGGAATAAATTTCTTGAAGCTTGTCTTATTTGGCACATTGTGCGCCGTCTATTGCTCAGTGTTTCAAACAAATATTTAAATTTTTCATTTTAGATAACGTAACACTTACGCTAGATGGCGTTCTTTATCTAAAAATTGAAGATCCTTACAAGGTATGTTTAGCGTTGTCATTTTACTAGTATTAGGAAACTATTAAACTGAATATATTTGGCCAAATAAGCGGATTATTTGTTCTCTAACTTGAAGAAATATTTTTCTGTTATGTACATTGAATAATATGATTAATACAAATACATCTTAATCTTTAAGATTAAGTGGTGCGTTAGTTTTTTACTTTTGGTGCAATAGTGAATTTCTGCATGATTTACTGCCTCTGCAATTCACTTCAACCCAAAGAAAAGCAAAATGAATACGGAATTCTTCATCGTTCTACTACAAAAATTTTTCTGTGGTTTCCTACATATTCTGTGGTTTCTAGTTTGCTTTAATGATTGTATTTTTGTATATTTATTTAAGAAAACGTTACTGCATTTTGACACAAAAGAAATTATTTTATTAATTTTTAATTAAAATTTATGACCTTATGTTTACATTTCATTTCTAGTTACTTAATTATTTATGCAATCGCTTTGGCGCTTGCACTCATTGGATATCCTTGATGCTGCCATGAAACCTTCTCCGAAAATCTATATGTTTACGGAAACAACCAAAAGATGGTCGTTGTATGTTCCAAATCAGTTTGAAATTTGAGATTTTTTAAATATTGTACCAATTGCCCTCCAAAATATAAATATATTTAGCATCAATTTACGTTGCCTATATAAGTAAATTTGTGTTCTGTAAAGGTCACCTAACCTATTTAAAAAGTATCATCAAAGAATATTGCCAATGTAGCAAGAAATGTGCATAATTTTTGCATATTTATGAAGGTGTTCAGTATTCGTAAAAAATGTTACTAGATTTTGTTGTAAATGATAATGCTTTCTGTCAGTTCCAATCAATGATAAGCTACTCATTACACAATATTTGTTTTAAAAATTGGGAACAGCGTTTTAAAAAAAGTTTTTCACCTGAAAATGCTGATTTCATCTATGATAAATTGAGAAAAAAAATGATTTTGAAAATTCTTTAATAAAATGTCATTTATGAATTTTTCAACTGAAGAATTTCAGTGAGAAAAATAAATCTTTATATAGAGAACATTGTAGATACCATAAACATGCATAGTAAACGTATTGGATGAATGTAAACAACATACAAACAACTGCTTTTTTAGTTACAAACTATAAATTTATTATACATAGAATTTCTACAATATTTCTGTATTGTATGCGATGCCCAGTTTACCTCGGCTGTTGGTGGTCTAAAGAAAGACGCCATCATTTCGTTGTTGCGCCAAGCTGTCTCTTCTCTCTCTCTACCTCAACTCCGTCCTCCAATGATGGCCCTGGTGTCATATCATCCTTGTCTGAATCCCTCACAAAGCTTTCCTCTGATGTTTCCTCGCTACAATCTCAAATGTTCTCCTACAGTGCTGGTGCCTCACGTTTTGTCTCATCTCTCCCCAATCATCCTGCTCCAAGTTTCACACCCGCGCTTGCTCCTCCTCCTGCTCTACCGCATCCTCCTAAGCAGTCTATCCCTTCATCTACTAACTATAATCGTCCTCGTCCAGTTTTTGGTTCTAGTGCTTCCTGTCGTCTCCCTGCTGTTCCTATTAGTTCACTTCCGCCGCCTCCCCGCAAAGCTCATATCTATGTTGGCCGTTTTGCTGCCTCTGTGTCCACCTCAGATGTTGCTGACCACCTTCGTTCGTCCTCTCTACAATTTGATGATGTCATTTCCATTCCTCCACGTCCTGACTCTCCATTTGTATCCTTCCATGTTGTCTGCGATCAAGAGTCTCATCTTGCACTCATGAATCCTGATGTGTGATCTGAAGGCGTCTTGATTCGTTATTACCGCCTCTCTGACGAAGAGCGCAAATCTTTTGGCCTTCGTCCCCGCCGCCGTAATCCGCCTCGCCGTGACTGACTATCTCACTCTGATGTTCCTCCTCCCCGTAACTCTGGCTTTTCCGTGTTGCTTGCCAATGCCCACAGTCTTGTATCTTTGAATCGTCGTCTCAGCTTTTACAATTTCTTCTTGCAGTCTCCTGTTGACTTCATTTTCATCACTGAAACCTGGCTTGATCCTGCCATTGCTGATAGTGTTGTTTTTCCCAACTCTACTCTTAAAGTTCTTTCTCGTATGGATCGATCCAGTGGTCGCCATGGTGGTGTTCTCATTGCCTCTCGTCTTCCTAACCTTGACATCCGTCCCATTTCTTTCGATTCATTATCCTTCGATTTCTGTTGTGGCTGTGCTGTTGTTCTCAGTGACCACATTGTTTCTCTGCTCTGCGTTTACAACCCTCATTCGAAAAGTGCCTTTGCATTCCCATTACTGATTTATAATCTATTTTCGAGTGTTTTCATGACCAGTCTACCTCCCTCTCTCGTCACTTTGGCTTTTCCATTCGTTCACATTTTCTTGTTTGTAGTGACTTCAATCTTCCTAATGTCTGCTGGAATGCGTTCGACTCTACTGACACTTATGAGTCTGCAGTTTTAGAAGTTTTTGCCTGCTATTCTCTTGAACAACTTGTGTTTTCTCAACTTCCAGCTCCTCTCTGCTTGATTTGGTTCTGTGCTCTCAGCCCGATTAAATATTCGACATATCTATAATCCCTGTTCCTGCTGGAGCTGTCAGATGACTCATTCGTCAGCTTCAATCTGTCTGTCAACTCAACTTCTCCATCTACTAATCCGGCTGCTCCACAATATGCTCGATTTAATAGTGACTTTCTGTCACTTAATGCTGCTCTCTCCTCTTCTCTTCTTTCTGCTCACTCTGACCTGGAGAAAGCTGATCTGTTCAATGCGTATTTTGCCTCTAACTTCTCTGTACCTGTCTCCATGTGCCCTGGTCCGCCTGCTGCCTCCGCGCTAATCCGACTTTGTGATATTGACTTCAGCGCCCATGGTATTTCTCGCATGCTTAAGTCTTGCAAGTTGTCTGGTCCTTGCAATCCTGACGGTGTCCCTTCCTTTGTAATTCATGAAACCTCCTCCACGCTTTATATCCATTTAAAGCATCTTTACTCCTTCATTTGCTCC
>CABFPE010000864.1:163257-173259 GCA_900660155.1 Hofstenia miamia | reverse complement strand
TATATATATATATATATATATATATATATTAGGTAGAAAAATTGATGTATTCGAATTCTTACCTCTATACATAAATATACAACAACGCTAATATTTCGTAGGATGGTGGCCAACGATAAACTGAACACATTGAGAAAGTAATGATTAGATGTCATCTTGACCTTACGTTATAAAGCGAATTTATCACTAAAAATATCAATAAATATTTTTGCTTTTTAAATACTATGTGTATAACTGGAAGAATAGTGAGTTTGATTTTTATTTTTATATATTTGTCTTGCTAACAATATCTTAGAAAATGTCAAAAAATATCAGGGTTAAAACTTCTTTCAAATTTGAGATATAGCATTATTTCTCACCCCAGCTGAGATAGAGTTAGTCTATACATAAACTCAATTTTAGTTCATTTGCATAATAGAATTTTCTACTTGCTATAAAAATTCCATGTTGATTCTTTTCTGTGCACTTTAGCAAGTTTAGATTTTAATGCATATTTTTTGTGAACCTCATTTATTTGTGGTAGAAGTTCTTTGTTGAGGGAATAAAATTAGCCGCATCGTAAAATTTATCACATGTGTTGTTATATTTCTCATTAAATTGTTCAATTACAATTTTTAAATTTAATTAATTTTTTGCTTCTTTCTTTTGTTTCTAATTCTTTATAACTGCAAGCAATATTGCGGAATTATCCCTCAAATATAATTCCAACAGCAACCAGATTCCGATTGGAATTTGAGAGTAAACAACTGTTATTGGACTCAATAAATTGTTCAATATTTTCCAATATTCAGTTGGGTTGTTATGCGATTTGATAAGTCTATATCACGATGCCAACTGCTAGCCACGTAGCCATCATTATTATCTAAGGGGGTCGACATTCATTCAGTAGAAGTTGATGCAAACTTCGAGATTCCTTAAAATTTAAAGTAAAATTTTGCCAAGACTACACTATTTTAATTTTATGTTGCATGCATCGGCAGACGGGTAAAAGCAATAATGTCCATGTAATGCCATACAATAATGGAACAGACAGGATTATAATGAGATCATTTTTTATGGAAGTTGGTACCGTATTTCCCAATAATTGCCCGTAATGGTATTCACATAACGTGTTTTTTATCCATAAGAACGCATCTAAAATGCCATTTCACGTTTGTAAAATATTACGCCACTTATTGCACATTGCTTACACACATCAACATTAATCATTATGCTGATCGTTTGCTTATGCAATTGATTGATAAATGCTTTTCTACACTATATTTTTTACATTTGTTTCTAATAAAGTGCGTTATTCTATGGTCTGTTTTCCATTTTAATTTTTTACTTTTTTGCCATTTCTTGGAATAACTTTTAAATACTGCCACGCCCCAAAAATCTTTCCTATTTTAAAATATAAATCAATCAGTTTTTTAAAGTCGATCTTGTTATAATGAAATTATTTTGTTAAAAAGTTCTCACCAATCATATAAATAGAAATATTGCGAATGAGAAGACAAAATTTACTTTTGTTGAACTACCAAAGTTACCCTGCATGCCAATGTTGTGGTACACTTCAGAATGAAAAATCTTAGAATTAACATTGTTAACTGAAATAAACTATTCGACTAGCATTTACACCTTAGCATGTCATAATGAGTAAAGGGTTTTGTTAATTTACCATATTTCTCCGCGCTTTTCCGCAATTGCCATTATCGGAATTATTTTTTGCGAGTATAATCACAATATCAATGATGGGATTTAAGGCTGCCAGGATTTTGTCATTGCCATATCTTACACTCTTGGCATGCGGTATGCAAGATTTTCTGACGGGGGCATCTGGTAGTGAGTGGCCTTTGGAAATATTGAAAACGTAGACTTTAGAAATGCATTTTACATTATGAAGTTTCAACAATTGAATTAAAAAATCTTTTTACATGCTTATTTTGCTTTTAACTGTATTGTACAGGAGGGGTTGCCTGACCTTCCATGGGGGTTCGTCCCCTAACCCCCGTAAATACGGGCCTGCCAACTGCTCTGCACAGACAGTGTTGATCGTTTAAATTCAGCAGTCAATTGAGCATTTCGTTTAATCTTCGTTTTTTGAGAGTCTTTATTGAAACGGCAGGGTGAGGGCATCTACAATGTAGTAAGTGGGTGATAAATAGTATATTGACATTTAATGGATTGCTTGATGAACAATTTGAGAAAAATTTAAAATCTTATTGCTGTAAGATATGTAAATCTGAACAAACCAGATAGTGTTGTTACGGCATATTTTGCAAAACATAGGCGGATACTCCTAATGTAGTAATTCAAATTTCTTTGATGTTTATAGTTCATAGTTTAATTGAACTTAAACAGTCTCAATGTCATTTAAGTGGTCAACACTGTGCACAGAAATGAAATTTGGGCAGTGAGACCCACGGGGCAGCTATTGGGCATGGGTTTTCTAAATTGGGTATTCATGTGCTAAAAATGGGGCAAAAACAAGTTGAGAATAATTGAACAATGAAATTGCCAATTTAAAGATTGCAATAAAATTTCTAATAAAATTTAGTTAGATTTGAAAAATTAATTATGTCTTTTTACCTCTTGATGAAATTTGATACTATTCTGTATTACCAGTGAGATCTTATTCCGAACTTAATTATATTTGAAGGAGTGGGACTAACCTTCTTTACTGTATGACATATTTGCTTTAAAACTAACATTTATTTTCATTTTCTATCATGTTTTTACTATAGGTTAGCGCTTTTTTATATTTAAATTGCTATTAGCAGTACTACGAGCTGAAAATTGAAAAAATGATTTTGTGGTTTCTAAGCAGTGAAAAATTCAATATCTTTGGTAATAGTGGTGTAGTGTTATGAAAATTGTCATAAAGCAACTATGAGGCAATGTCATAAAGCAAATAGTTTTTAGAGGCAATTTTTTGGGTGAGGCAGTTCGACGGGTGTGTAAAAATCTGCCCCGCTGCAATATTTGGTTGTCCATGGAGTTGTCCAACCGAACATTTCAACGCTTAATCGAAGTTTTTTTTAATATTAGTTTTAGCATAAATGACGAAGTCAGCTTATTAAATGCTATTTTCTAATTTCCGTAGAATTTAATGAAGGGATATTATTCAGATGATAAAAGCGATTAACTATGAAGTGAAGTACACAATGATTTTTGGCAGGGGCTGTTGCCTTATAAAAACTGTTTTAACTTTATCCTATATGAATACAGCTCGATTCGATATTGATTGAACTAGATCAATGCTCTTATGAAAACCTAATTTTCTTAACACATTTATGGAATTTTCCATTTCAGATCCTGTCTTTTGTGACAATGTATGCATTTTTCAATACGTTATACAATATTTTGTGTAAAATTATAAACAGGCGTAAGAACAGTAAATAATATTGGTTATCAGTCCGGGGGGAAATTTTAATATACATCAATAGATTACCACTACAATCAAGGAGACGAATTTTCCTTTTAACTCAGAAAAAATGTAAGGCTCCATCTTGTTTAAAATAATCTAAAAGTAAATGTGTTCATAAATTTAGCTTGAAAATTTATTTAATAAAACGTGGTTTAATTCGAATATAAGAAACACATGAAAATGTAATTATAAATGGATTTAGTAGAATTCATATAATACTACACTACCAATTCTTGTAAGTTGTATAAATTGTTGTATAAATTCACAATATGTTCGAAATAATCAGTTTGCGAAAATTTTCAAAGCAGAACCATTATTTACAAGAATCACATATTTCGTGTATACACAAGAAAATTAATACGAATTTAGCAATATTGAAACAGAGAAAACGAAGAAAATAATCTAATAATAGTTAGCCATAATATTAGAAGAATATAGAGATTTTAGATAACTCCTTTCTTCCATTGTCGTGGTTAGTATAGTAAAGTATTGCAAAATATTATCTAAAGACATATCTTAGCAGTTAGTTGTTCGTCAAGAATTCTTTCAAATACCTTAATGATTTAAAAAGTAGTGTTACCTGATATTAGCCACAGCCAAAATGATTATTTAACAGGTTGAAACTCTTCAGTCGCCTATCATTTGAGAAGACGAAAAACCTGGCCTTTATAAATGGAAATCAACAGTTGATGCACAAAGTCCACATTGCCTACATCAGAAGGCCAGTGGTTACTGGAACCCGGGGGACATTGCTGTAAACGAATGAAATTTTGTATTTGAAATGAACGTATTCAGAAATAATGTTTTTTACATTTAGAAGAATTTCTTGCTAAATGGTTGGCAAACCACTATTTAAATTTTTCATTGATGAGGATTCCCCACCATTGCACTCTACTCTTATCATTGGTATGAACAAATGAATTGTCAATAAAAAACGTTTACAATATAAATTCTTTTGATGAGAACACAAATGAATATTTTCATTTTCAATATATTGGTATTATACGTTGTAATTTTTGTTCAAATATTAACGGTATTTTATTTGGATGGTATACATGTTTGTTATTTGCAAATAAGATTGATTTTCAATATATGTCTGGCTGGGAATTGATTCAGAGATACCGTATATTCTTTTATAATGCTTTTCCCGATCCATTGCGCATTTATTTTTCCCAAATCTTGCTTTATGCACGTGTTTGTACAATTTTCGATGAAATAAGATATTCATAGTGCGTCAATATATTCTATTTATATAAATTTAACTATCAGTCTCAGATGGCCGCTTTGCTCCCAAATTAATTTTACGGCCTCCTCGGATGCAATTTTATGAATTTTATATTAACGCTAGGTCGTATGTTTTTCCAATCAAATATTTGGCCTCAGATGACACCTAAATCCTTGGCATGTATAAAGCATTGTGTGTTTTAAACACTGTTAAAAGAGTTTTTAAGCATGTTTTTTAAAAAAATTTAAATGTTATTTTTTCCAAATTCGTGTAGAATTTCATGAAAAGTTTTGGGATTGTTCCATTCTTACTTTTACCGAAAAATAGCAAAACGGGCGTTTTGTTCAGATGTATACACCAAAAAGTGAATGTTGATAAGTTTATCATAATGCAATATTTTTTAAGCGTTTATATATGAGTAATTAAAAAAATTTATAAAATATTTTTAATAACTTGTTTTTAACTTGCTTAATGTTCATTGTATTTTAAGATAAAATAATTCTCCGGAACTGGATCATAAATGAACTGGGAGCATAAGCAATATTTGTACTTATAATTTTCTAAATAATTTAGGCAGTTGTTTTACTAATTGGCGCCAACTGCCAACTAAAGAAGCTATTTCGTAATCAGATGATACTTTAACCATTCTAGTATCGCAATGAAAACGGGTTTGGCAAGATTAGTTGACAATTCGCAATACTTTTAGTTAAGAGGACGTCCAAAAATTTGCCAATACAATACTGAAAATATGTATTGCTATTTTGAATAAATAATGAACATTCATTGGATAGTGTGTCTAAGATTATAACTAAGTATTACTTTGATTAAGAAAGGAAAATTTGTATGTCTAATACCATAAAATATGTAGAATAACAATTGGCTATTAATTTTTAATCAAAATTTGAAAACTTGTATTGGAAAAATGTTGTATCGGCCACCTGAAAAAAATTTAACAAATGAAAAAATCCGAAAAAAGTAAATTCAAAATAAGATAAATAAATTAATAATTGATGCAATATAAGCATTTAGCAATAAAATTCTCTCCTAATATTTTGTAGGGTGTCCCTTTGAGCGAATAACAGCTTCAAAGCGATCAGGGATTCAAGCAAAAAGTCTTTAAATAAAGCTGTTGGGAATTTCATAAAATTCTTTCTTTATTGCGCTGCACGGCTCGTCTTCAATGTGATGAGTATGCTGTGCAATTCGATAGTTGACCTCTTTCCACATATTCTCGATAATGTTAAGGTCTGAAGATTGGCCAGGCCAGTCAGCAAGGATAGCAACCCCATTATTGTGGAAGAAGTTTTTCATTTCTTTTGAGGTATGACATGGAGCACCATCCTGCTGATATATTGAATTACTTGTAAGGAGTGGCAAGAGTTCCTTTTTGAGAATCCGAGCATATTGAAAGCTTCGGAGAGTACCAGTGAAGTGAACAATCTTACGATTGCCACACTTCCATGTTGCACCCCATGCAACTACAGACTTCCCACCAAACTTCATGGTGCCCCGAGTAAATTAAGGCAATAATCTGAACTTCTGCACAGTTGGTTTCTTTATCAACATTCTTTTTGATGAGTATAGCTCAAATCTTGCCTCATCTTAAAATATAACATTAGACCAATGTTCAGAGGAATTGTTTCTCATCAACTAGGCCCAACTCAGCCGGCGTAATCTTTACCTTGAGATTAAGAATGGCTTTCTGGGTGCCACGAAAGTCCCTATTGAGTACTTCTTTAGAATGATTCGCACAGTCCTTTGAAAGGCACACAAAAGCGGATTGGGAGGTTTTGGAGGTCCTCTTTGGTCATTCGTAAATTGGCTGGGGGCAATGATGTTTTCAGAAGTGGAAAGTCGGATGATATTTACGACAGTATTTCGAGGTCGCTCTACAAGTCGGGTTATATTACGTTGACTCATCCCTTCCAAATGTTTAGAAATAATCAACTCGCGGATGGCAAGAGGTACGTAACCAGGCATAATAAATGGCGAACAAAAACTGTTATTAGACATTTTCAATATAAATAGACTGAACGAGTTCAACCAATGAGATCATTTATAGATTCTCTGATTTGGTTTGAAGTGGTCGAATACATTTTTCCAAGAAAATATTAGCTAACCACAAGCATTGTAGCATTTCTCATTGAGATTCAAAATAAACAGTGATAATTTTCCAGTACTGTATTTTCAAACTACTGCTAACCAGTAATGACCATATTAACTTTGACAGATTCATTTAGCAGAAATTAGAATATAGTTATTTCAATGATGTGTTTAAGCGATCTCTTAGTAAGCTTTGTTGAATAGCAAAAAATTGTATTTTATTTAGCTAAAATTTATTACAAATTTCATCGCCAACTGAGAGTCTTTATTTTCCAAAAATGCTGCTTTTGAAAATTTTGTAGAGGTTTATCGGGCGAGGGCAACAGAAAAAGAGAGTAGAATTAATGTCTCTTCATTAGCTAGCAAAATTGGTTAATCATAGCAATAATAAAACAGTAGAAGTCGCTTAATAACAACTTAATTTAAATTGAGCAAAAGTTGTTATTAAGCGGTTGTTGTTAAAAACCGAAGTTTGCTTAAAAGCTTTTTATGAAGTAAGAAAGTCTGTAATTGACAATTGTTTAGTCTTGAGACGTTTCTGAACTTGTATCTTTAGTTATAGATATAACTGGTTATAGTATAACTCAAATTGGTGCATTGATGCACTACTTTTTGACGGTCAAAGAGACAGGAATTTAGTAAATATTACGAAAGTTACTATTAACCGACTTTGAAGAGACTTAATTTATCTGTTATTGGTTAATAAACGGAGATTGTTCTAAACGAGTTGTCAATAAGCGTACTAAATTACTATTGGCTGGCGACCGGCATCGCGTTCATGTTGTTAGTAAAAGGAGCTTGTTATAAATCGGAGTATTAAGCGACTTCTACAGTACAGATTTTAAAGAGTATTTATATAGTTTTTTTAAACAAACTGTTAATCATATTATAAATATGATCATCATCATCATCTCTTCTGCTAACATAATTGACCCAATTTAATAATTGAAACATAATTTCATAGAAATCAATTGCCAAAGTGAAATTTCAACTGTATATTTATGAATATATTACGTGCGTCTAATAAGTTTTAATTGTTTTAGTATAAAAAACATTGTTATTTTTCGCACGAGCTATTACAGCAAACGGCGCTCGGGTTTTATAGGACATACTTGAAAGACGTGTTCGCAGTAAATCAGAAACTCATACACCATTTAAAGGCCTTCTTTGAATTAAATGGAAACTATGCAATTTGCAATGTAGTAATACACATTTTATTTTTGAATTATCTTTCTAGCTAGTTTAAGAATGTAAAATTAGAACTTATCAGGCGCGCTAAGTATAATATGCGCCACAGAATGTGTTCAAATTGATCGCAATGTTATTTGTTAACATAGATTTAGAAAAACAACTTAGTAAACAATACCCATAGGGATTAATGATAAAAATATCGATTGGATGATTGATGCTTTTCGCTTCCCGCCTTTTTGTAAATTACTCTGATAATATATTTAATTTATGCTGTTCTTCCTAATGAACTCATTTATGACGGATTCATGCCCCCAGGAGCCTAGGGAAATATTTCAAATCATTTCCAGTTTTTCATCCTACGCAATTTAATACTATTGATTTACCATTTCTCCAGTTTTATGTACTTACTCGCTGATATTTGCATTTACACTAATACTTACATTTCCATTCAACTATCTATTTGATTGGAAGCAATACTGATTGCAAGTGTTCGGAAATAACATATCCATTACAGAACGCTAGTCTTGCATTAAATGTTTAATTCATTTTAATTTACTTGCTTTATTATATTTCCCAATTTTACTGATACAGAAGGAAATGTCAATTAATATGATTACAATTATTGGCGATCTTCAAATTTTGTATTGCACATCAGAGATGGACACTGGCCAAGTTTTCATACCCGACCTGTAAAATATGTCTTATAAACTAGTTTTCGGCCTTTGAAATTTATTGATGATCCGTTTTCAACACATTAATCTTATTGCTGACTTAGTTTATTATGCTTTTCTAGCAAAATGCACGCAAATTCAAAATAACCAAAAAACAAAATTCAACTTTTATGCGTTGCTTCTTAAAATTAATTTTATTCTCCACCTACGACCCTACCTGTGTGCTGTGTCCATCGCCGTTGCACTTCACAAATTTGCAAGCAATCTTTTAAAACTATTTCTGGTTATAGTTCCATAGTTTTGAATGACGTATCGCCTTCCGTCAATAAAACTTCCACATTCGTAGAAAATGTAATGTCTGAACTTTACTAATATTTACTATCGTAGTATTTTAGTACTCAAGTTTATTGTATAGTATTTCTAGGTAGCAGTCAGTGGCGATCTTACTCCCCATTTAAAGCTCTTAGTCCTATAGTAATTTATCATATGGCAATGGAAGCATATCAGATTAGCATTAGAAATGCGCATGATTCCTCGCAAAAGTTCCCAAATGCAAATGAAAACATTGTAACATTTTTTAGAAAATGTAAGGGCTATCTTCTAATGGTTCTGTTAACGATTTCTAATTACTTGATATCCATGCAACCTTAATTAATTACTTCCTCGACGCTGCATTACTATGTAAATCACTATGCATTAGGCCCCTGCGAGGGCCCGGGCTCGCGAGCTTTGTTCAAGTTCGGGCTCGGCTTGCACTTTTAAAAACATTCAGCCGAGCCTTGAATTTCCAAGCAAACACGTCTAAAATATATTAACTGTTGGCTTAATGTAGCAGCATTTATTTCGATCATAAACAAGTGAAATTTAGATCTAGCATCTAGCTATATCTCATCTAGCCCAGTGTACAGAGTTGTCCATATTTATAATCCTATATAAAAATCCTATTAATATATATATATATATATATATATATATATATATAAATTATTTATTTATAGGAAATTCCTATATATGTTTCCTATTAATATAAATAAAATAAATAGCATTTCACTGCATGCAGGGGCTCCTACGTCGGCAGGTGTCCGGTTGGGAAATGTATTTGGTATTTTGTATGATGTATACGCATTATTGTATGGTATTTCCTTTTTAATGTTATATTGTAAGGTATATTTAATCAAAATCGAATGACATCACGCTAATTTATTAAGTTTCCAAAAACTAACGTTTTTTCGTGTATTTATTCGTTATAATTTCTTTGTACTTTTATTCAATAGTTTTTACTGATACTATTTTTACTTTTAAAATATAGCCAGCAAGTCGATATATATATATATATATTATACGAATTTTTGGCTTGGCGCGGGCCGGCTCGAGCTCGGGCTCGGCTCGGGCTTGCGAGCTTT
>CABFPE010000864.1:137976-150551 GCA_900660155.1 Hofstenia miamia | reverse complement strand
TTCTCCAACTTCGCCTACTCTTCCATTTGCTTCTATTTCATCTCCTGTGACTGTCCTCGCTGCCGTAAAACGTGACTTGTTTTTATTTTTTTGTTGTGTATGCCTTCAGCGGCTAAATAAAGTCATTGATTATTATTATTATTATTATTCGAATGGTTTAAACGGTTTCGAGAAGAAAGGGAAACAAATGACGATGATACACACCCTGGCAGAGCTCCATTAGTTTCAACGAGCAGCAATGCGACACAAATACAGTAAATGATAAATGAGGAACCCCGAACCAGTCTGAGAGTAATAGCAGAAAAGCTTGGCATTGGAAAGACACAGTGCGCAACATTTTGATAACACAACCAATGCAGATGATATCTTGGCAAGTTCGTTGCAAGCCATGCGTGCAGTTGCAGCAGAACGTTATGTACATGAACTCAATAAACTTATCACTCATTGTAAAAACGCCATTGAATGTGGCGATGACTATTGTTAAATAAAATTTATTGTTTGGTTGATTATTTTATTTGTCTTTCTTTTTATGTGCATAGTCCGGCTATTTATTAGACACACCATATATATATATATATATATATATATATATATATAATTATTCTTTTGTATACTAAAATTTAGGTTTTGCCTGAACTCCATGTCCACCATATTTAAATTGCTACTTTTATATTTTCTCCGCCTTCATGGATTATTTTAAAATTTAACATTCAATAATTTCCAAAAGAATTCCGACGAGTTTGTGCTGTCTATATTATAAACGCGACGCCATATCTTCCCTATCGATTGCGTAGTCTTTCCTTGTTTTAAACTTTAATGAACGTATCTATTGTTTTAGAGGGAAAAGCATCTAGAGCTCTGGGGTAGGAGGTTGTAATTCCCCTAATTCTATCCTCAAAAGAATTGTTTTACAAATGGGTTATTTATTATATGAACCTTGTGAAAATTTTTAACTTGCAAAGCTTTTGACGGGTTGAAGAACGTGAACAATTTATTTCAAAATGTGAGTGAATTTTCTCTCAACATATAGTGCAAATAAATACTAAACATCATTAATTGATAATCAGGAATAGATGTACGAAATGCTATAAAGCAAAACGTCAATATTCAAGAAATTGTTTAATTTTTATTCAGTTGCATTACAAAAGATGATGTCCTTTATAAAGCTTTTTATGGAATATATAAACACGTACTATTATCATTGTAAGTATATTTATTACATTCTTTTTAAATGCTAGCAAAGTGAAATTTTTCTTTTTCAATTTTTTTCAAGGAAAAATCATGAATGAAACGTTAACTTACTCCCAATTAACCATTAACTTTTTTATGTGGTATTCCATTCACTATGATAAAAACCTCAGTTGAATAAGGAATACTATTTGCAGTTTATCTTAATCGTTGAAACTGTGAATTTTATTTGTAAATATTAATGACATAAACAATAGTTTCATATCAAACAATCAGTTTAGTACACCATTGCAATGCGCTATGTTTTTGCACACATTTTTAGTCCTCTGAGGCTCTCCATATATATAGAATAATCATTCAAATAATTAAAATAGCAATAATTATCGTTAAAATTGTAATAGTTTATTTATTATTCATGTGTCCTGGCATGGTAATATACATATCCCTCATTTGAATGCCCAATAAATATTTCAATGTTACATCTACCAATAAATCGAAAGTTATGTTTTTGTCAGTGTATGCTCTTAGTCAGATTTACGCAAAAATTTCAAATGAGCTCTAGCATTACCATTAACTTTTTTAAATCGGTGTAATAAGATGTATTTACTACGAGATTCAATAATGTCCTATTACCTGTCAATGATTGCGAGTTACTTTTTTGTTCTTTGTTCGTAACATCAATATTATCCCAACATAGAGAACTTCTCTTTTCTTGGGATGGGAGTAAGGTCTTCGGACTATTTTGTATTACCAACTAATCACCTCTTTCAACAGCAAATCTTTTATATGGTATAGTCTAAGTGAAACATCGTAAACGCTGCGTTAATTTTGTTATGCAATTATCAATTATTTCAATAATCACTACCAATGAGACAAAGTTCATTTGCTTATGCAAACTATCCGCTTGGTGCAATTAGCTGTGAACTCCAAGTAGGACGCTTTTAAGATTTAGGATATGTGTAAGAAAAGAATGCTGCATAGAAAGAAGAAATCGTGAGGGAACTTGCTAGCGCTATGAACACTATGGAAATATGTATCAAACCATTTCAAAGCATTTGTAGATAATAGTACATAAGTAGAACCAATGGCAGAGCTGCTTTTTGTACTTTTTCAAAAATAGACAGTGATTTGTCAAAAAAATTAAGAAAATGTCACCAGTGAGCACTGCAGAAGCATTTCGGGAAATTCTTACACTGAGACGCATTGAATTTCATAATATACTCGATTGTTTTCTTATATTCCTCGGAAAGATTGTTGAATCACGGCAGAATGGTAACCTACCAAAGGAGAAAGTATAGTTTTCGAGAAGCTAATGCTCCTTCCCATACAGAAAAACTTACAATTGCATATTTATGTAGCAGTAACATTGGCTTCTTTGGCTTCAAACTTATTGATTGAATCAGCTGTTCACCGCATTTTAATCTGATAAAAAATTATAATCTATCAATATACGCTTTCTTCATATGTGAAAACCTTTGAAAAGATTCGCTTAGTATACTATTGTTTATGCTTGCAAGGTAGTTGATAAAGATATCATCGTTTATTGAACATTTTCAAAGATGGTGCTTCTACTCCTTTTTAGCATTTCTAAGTCGTTTAATTTACGGTTGCAATTTTTCATTTCTCATGTATTGTCTTCACATGCTTTATAAGTATTTCCTTATTTTTTATATACAGCAAAACTTTGAAAATCTTATTCATAGTTATAGAGTGATCGTTTATACTTAATCTTGCTGTTCTCCAAACAATATAAACAAGTGCACTCGCATCATTAAAATGCACGAACTGTAGAAATATGACTAAAACTGTTTTTTCACCTTAAGAAATGATTTATCCGTCATACCAACTATTTCGTTGCTGACATAAATTTTCTCAGAACCAACCTCCAATTTTTTTGACAGATCTCAGCCTCTGCAATTGAGACAATTCAAATTCATCTGCGCAAAGTAGATATTACCTTGCAGATTTGAATTTTAAATCTCCAATTGCTCTTAAAGCGGTTCAACGTCTTTAGAAATATGTAATCTGGTTACAAGCATGCATTAACTGTACCGATCCAAAACAATCGGCATTCTTTCATTATTGCTTTAAATAGATTTCGGGTGGTTTTTTTCCATTGCCTTTTGAATTTTGTATTTAATATAATTACTTAGTCATTCTTGACTGCTGCATTCTTTTTTGCTCAATTTCCTAATTTAATTATCCTTGTTTCCTTCGTTAACGCCCCTGAAGGCGTTCACGTTTAGCATTTACACCATTTTTCATAATACCAATGTCCGTCAAGATAAATTTGTGCGCTATCTCCGTAATCAAAATTTCCGCCATCATTTTATGAGGCAGTGAATAAATAGGCATTCAGGTCATTTTATTTAATCATTTGCTACTGGGACTGTTCAATAGCTAAGCTAAGATAATAAAAATCAGTTTTAAAATTCCTCTAGGGGGCGCGCTCTTTATTTTATAGTTTTTTGAGTGATTTTTTAATGTGAAACGGAAAGCTGTTCCACTGATTGTTTCATAAGTATAATTGATTGGAAAGACATATTTTTAGCAAATTATTTTGTTTGCGATAATTTGCTCACGACGAATAGCATCCAATATTTCTTATGGCGGATTAGTTGACGTTACCAGCTGTAGAATTCTAATTTCCGCATCGTTCATTTATGCATCCCACTTTTTATTCTCCAGCTATAATTATCTAATTCTTAAAAAATATTTTTTAGAAGTGTTCAAATTTTTAATTAAATAATGCTAATGAATTGATATCTTAGTTACTAATTGACTTAAGCCAAGCAAATTGGCATCATGTGAGCTGTGTCATACCTGAGAAGTCTTTTTACATAGTTGAGGCATATTCTCTATAAATTGGTAAATTTTTCAGATAGTTTCTCCCTCATTTAGATCTTGTAAATATATTGTAAACTCTATGTTTGATTTCTCGTAAATTATGATACTGTCTCATATAATTCAATATTCACAACCATAAACTAGAATCCCATTTAATACGTTTGTATCCGTCCATGCCTTCTATGATCAATAACGATGAATTTTATTGCAACAGCACAACATAGTAAACGTTTATAGTGATTGGGATCCTTTCTCTCTGACTGGGCTTCTATGTCTCTATAATCCTTAAATTCATTTGAGATCGTTCGATCAGCTGCTTTTAGAATTTCTAATTTGAGCGAGGCATCATTCAGTTTTGCCGAGTAATCTTTGTGAGACTCGATCCCATTTAAACTTCGCAGAGAGTAAAATTATATATTCTTTATTTGTCTGTCAAAGACGCATTTGTTGCAACGTGGTTATTTGCATTAATTTCAAAGGAACTGTTTCTTCCCATACGAAACATTATAAGGTTTATTTATCGATCTTTGTGTTTTATTGTGCTTTCAAATATATTAGTAGTACATGATTATTGCTATAATCAAAATAGAAATGTTTCACTTTGGTTGTTGCTGACCAATAGTTAACAGTTAAAGACATTTGTATGTATGAGGTTAACTTTGATATCGTAAGAGAAAAGCTCTTAACTTATCGTTTATTACCGCCCTTTATTCAGCCTTCATCGTGTCCCATTAAGAGAGAAACGTTCTATGTTAAGTTAAATTATTTTTCCAAATTCAAATAGAAATAAATTTCTTCTCTTGATTTTTCTGTCACAATTCTTTGAAACTATTGTCAACTTGCAGAATAAATTAGCTTCTATTCAATTTTGATTTCATGCAGTACTTTTGAACGTCATGCCAGAGACCAATGATTATCTGTGCCGACGCCTACCTGGTTTTGATATTGATTAGTTAATGCTTTTCATTTAAGCTGTTATACAATATTGTAATTCATTCTTACACAATTGCTTAGCTTGTTACGCAATACTTATTGTTTTTATATCAAATTGCGGTTTCTTCAAAATATTATCAGTTGTTCACTTTACTTAGAATGAAAGTGTGATAACTTTTTGTTTACGCTCAAGTTTGAAATTGTGTTTCTCTCAGACTGAAACAGAATTGTATAATGTTTAGAAACAGTTTTGAAATCCAATTCCTTGATAGAAGTGTATCCAGAAGTAAAGTATGTTTCTGGTATCATTCCCACGCTTAGGCTGAATTTTTTATTAATTTTATGTAATTAATGAGTTCCAATTTTTTTAAAAGTAATATTGGGTTATTTTTAGGTAACTATTTTGTATGGATAGTGTACGTCATTCGCAATTCTCCATAATACCTTACAATTTGAGCCTAAGAAAATCAATAATATGCATAATTTGTGTTCTAAAATTGGAATACTTTTTAAACATTTTGAAACTTCTGAAAAAATCCATAAAAATGCCATTTGATAACAATGTATAGCAATAATATGTTAGAAATATAAATGAGGTCAACACAGAAATCATTTACTGCAATTATAATATCAATGGGTTACTTCTGAATCTTAAGGTGTGTTCCCACTATCGACTTTTATCAGCAGATTTTAATCGAAAATGCTATTATTTTCGTTCACATTGGCGATTTTTTATCATCCGATTTTTTATCAGAAAATGCGGAGTTGGAAGAGCGTTCAGACTATCGATTTTTTATCAGATGATAAATTATCACCTTTTGATTGACAGTAAGAAAAACCACAACATCTATTTATGGATTAGTTTGTCTTGGAATGTAAACAATGTTTACGTATTTTGAAGTTGAAATATTTCAACGACAATATTTTACGTTTTGGAAGTCTGTTCCCTACTTGAGAAGTAAGCAATTAGTTTCAAGTAGCTATTCGACTAGTTTTAGTACCGTTCAGACTATCGACTTTTATCAGCTGATAAATTATCAGATGACAGTAATCTGGCAGTTTTGCGAAAAAATCGGATGGAGTGTTCACACTATCGACTTTTATCACCGATTTCTTGACAGATGATAAAAGTCGATAGTGGGAACACACCTTTAGCAATCGTTATAGAGGATTTAACATTATTTACTGGCAGCACGTTTTAACAGGACCATTTTCTTTCATTGATTCAGGAAGTACGGGCTAATATCAAAAGGAAAAATTAACATAGCCGTTTCAGATAAATTTATCATAAACGTTTTAGCTATCTCATTGCCATCCTGCTGATAATTTTTCTTGCTGTGCAAAAGGACTAAGTTTTTTATTCTACTATCAATCAATTTGGTGGTATGCAAGTAATATTATTTTTATTTCATTGCAGTAAAAATTGGCATCTGTTTCAAGGGGAAAAATTAAAGTAAGATACTTCTGTTTGACATGTTGATGGCCAATCAAGGTTAGATAATTGCAATCGGGAGAGCGGATGTTATTTCACTGATGTTATTTCTTTTAACTCTGTAATATAAATGACAATGGATATTTGGGAATATTTACTTTATTGACGTCACACGCAATTATTTCCATAAAATATTTATTAAGACCATTTTGAGCATGCAGTCCTTGTGACCGGAGCACTAAAATAACATTTTTGAAAATAAACATTTAACTAGAAAATTAAGCAAGATTTCCAGTATTGTTAATCCTGATACAGTTTGCAGATTGCAGCGGGCAACGCCTAGATTCACTATAAATCATTTGAAAGTAATTTTATTTTGTCTGTATTAAATGCAAAGGCCCTGAGATCAGCAGCTGCTCCGAAAATAGATTTGAATCGTTAATGCATTCCGGAATCATTCTGTTACTAGAATTTACTGCTTCAGGCAATTGTATTGACGCTCTCCTATAATTGATTATAAACATCTGCTCAAATTTTGTTGCTTCTTGATTTATAAAACTATTTAGAATTTTATTGATACTATAATATTTTCAAGTTAGTTCTTGAGCTTAAATAGAGCTTTGTCACTTGCTTAGATGGGATGTACATATGCAATCATTTAAGCAATTGATTAATAGAGAAATTACCGTCTTCCTAGTTTTCTTTCATTGAAGATTATGGTATGGTGGTATAAAATTATGTACTATATTAGATGGTAGCTATAATTTTATGGTAAAAAATTTTATTGCGACTATGGATGGAAAACTTAAAAATGTGGCTATAATGGTAATTCTTAGATTTATTGTTACATATACAGAGTTTATTTTGGGTATCACAATCAATAATTTATAATTGAATGAATGAATACTTATTTTACAAATCGCTTTTAAACTAAAAACATTTTAGAAGGAAAACAACGTTTAAGCGGATTCAAAGCTTTTGTAAGCAGCTTCATTACATTCAGAGCGTTTCAAAATGTTTCTTCATCCTGATAACTATTTAAGATATTGTGTAAAAATGATTGTTATTGGTCTTGCAATTGGGTATTATTTACCTAAATGTAAATCACTGTATTCAATTGTTATTACGTACATTTCACCATCATTTATCATGTTCTACGTAATGAAATAAAATTATTAGAGCGAAATAGAAAATATTGCAATTATGTTGATGACTCACAAATTTTGCCATACTGTAAGCCTGTTTGAAGTATAGACTATCATTGCTTCAAATATATCAATTGACGTGCTCATATAATTTATTAGATGAGCATTTTTAATAGATAGGTTCTTCCTCGTTAAATATTAATTAATAATCGTCTCTGTGTTATATTCGTTGCCTTGCTCAATTTTGCCATACTGTAAGCGGCAGGCCTGTTTGAAGTATAGACTATCATTGCTTCAAATATATCAATTGACGTGCTCATATAATTTATTAGATGAGCATTTTTAATAGATAGGTTCTTCCTCGTTAAATATTAATTAATAATCGTCTCTGTGTTATATTCGTTGCCTTGCTCAATTTTTGCTTTTTATCGAGAAAAGTTTCCTCCTTTTGCGAATTCTGAAGTAATTGAAATGGTTACGTAAATAATATCTTGAGATTTCCAAGACATTGCTCGTCTTTGCATTTCCATAGCAGTATTAAAGGATTTTATAGGAGTTATACAGCTTTTCTCTATACGTAGTTAGAATTGCTCAATTTGACGCTTGGTTCGATATCTATGTGTGTGTGTGTTCCTACATAATGTATGATATATAGTTCACATAGAAAGTAATGTCGTTTTTTGTATTACACACTGACTTAACATGCATTAAAAACTTTTTACGTTGCCACTATTGATTAAACAGTGATTGTCATCAGAAAACATTCGTTACTTAGCAACATGCCTATCATTAAAAATCTAATATTTTCATAAAAATACGTCTTATGCGTTATTGTGCATGGGTAGTGTTACGTAGAGCTGACTGATGTATATGGTAATTACATCATTTTACTGCGCCAAGTTCAGAGAACCTTTAATACTCGTCCTGAAGTGTACCATTGACAGCGTTTCAATGAATTCATAAAAAGTGGTGGTTTGAGGAATGAAAATAGTCAGTTAAACAATATTTGTGAAAATATCGTTGAACACAGCGGATATTATCCCAATTAATGTCGAAATATTGACCATTTACTCCATTATAAATGTAAATACATATGTTTGTTTTAAGTTGTTCCTTTTTTTAGTATAATTACCAAAACAGTGTTAACTAAAATCAAAACTATGGAAAAAACAACATTACTTCTGACGTGACCTATACATGATGTATTTAGGCTTAAGTTGTCTTGTAAGTGTATTGGCAAATACCGTCTGAACTCGAAAAATCTTGATTCATTAGTAAATGTATGGTATTTTTTCTGAATTCTAATTAAGTGAATTACTTAATTTTAGCTTCAATTATTTACGTGATGGGGGTGTTATTCAATATTTAGCAAATCTTGGTTCGGTCTCATTCTTAGAATACTTTAATCACAATTGACTTATTCTCTTATACCATTAGTATTGCACTGATTTCATGTAATACTTTGCATTAATGTCATCATATCGTTTCAATGGCTCCATTGTATTTTTATCAGTTACTATCTGTTCCGAAAAGTAAATGACTAACATTATGAAGGTATGCGATTGGAAACAATTGGTAATTGAGTAAGTGAAACGGAATTGACCATGGCATTCCTTAGGAAAGTAAGGTATTTTAGGGGGAGGTTGGAATGCCACAATCCTTGTGAAACTAGCCGGCACTGGATTTTTGCTAAAAAAATTGGTTTGTATGTTAACACTGTTAGAGGAATTCATCTCAGAAACCACCACTGGTCACATTGATTGGTATTGGAATATAATAATTTTAACTACAGATTTTGCTATGTTCCTGTTTATGAATTGTTTTCATACATCGAGTTTTACAATCACATTGTATTCCTTTTATGGCAAAGGGAACGTATGTAGTGTATTCAAAAAAAAATGTACATTGTTTTCATGTTCTAGACTCAGAATTTTTGGTATTGCTGGAACCCTCAACTCAGATTTTTGTGCAGATACTCGACTCCACTCAAGTTTAGAAAACACCTCACATAATGCAAGTTTGATAGATGAGATTCATTGAGTGCAAAGTGAACTCCCATTATAGGCGAATTTCTTGATGTATTTCGCTTATTTTTCATAATTATTACATGTGTAATTCAATACTTATCACAATGGCTCGGATTAGCATGGTCGTTATGCTATCTTTGGTTAATAAGCAAGCTGTTTCACCTTAATTTAATAGATATACATGTATGATAGGTCACTCCAATCTAATTTCATGTGAAAATATATTGCACAAAAAATTGGCTTTGCAACGTAACTATGAAAGTTGAATAACGATATAACGAGACATTCTTCCATTTCCAATTGGATAAAAGGAAGAAGACCATTTCCCGTGTTTATTTAAGTTTTTCAATCACAGTTTATTGTAAAGGTTGCTCACTTTCCACTGGTAATTGCTATTTGAAGAAATTTAATTCAATTATGCACTCATTTCAAGTCAATGTTATTATTGAAATTTGTTTTTCAAAAATATTTCGCATCAATTAACCTTAGGTATGATTGGAGGTAAGATATGTTCATCATTAATTAAGTGATAAATTAAGGTTAAGAAGAAAATATGAGTAATAGGACCATAATTGGCTAACCCTGCTCAAATGGATAAACATATACTTTATTACTATCCTGAAATACTACATGTCACAACTTCAACTGGTATTTTGGAACTCATGTTCTAAATTGTTCACGATTGGTGATTTGTTCGGAATTGTTATTTATGACAGTTGTAAGTTGAAATATTTCTTTACTGCATTAACTGTATAAATTCTAATGGACCTTTAATTCAATGGATCGTGCAATTAACTTTGTAAGTAAAAGCACTTATAGTAACAATAGCGACCGACAACCGTGCACGTATCCTGTGAATATGCAGAATGCATGAAAGTACTTATTGTAAATATAATTAAATCTGAATGCAGTTTTCCCCTGTGTAAGTTAAGTAATATTAGTTTGGGGAAAGAAAAGCTTAGCTTAATTGGTATTCAATATTGCTTTCACTGCGGTAGTCATCCGCTGACAGTTTTAATTCATCCTCCTCCTTGAAAGTTTATGTTGAGCATATTGAATTATTTTTACGTTTGAACTGGAAGAGAGGGCAAACGAAAAGTTACCCGACTAGCTTCCAGCCAAATCATTTGCTCATTTTGAATTATTGACGCAGCCGGAACCCAGCATGATTTAGTTTTCCTATTAGAAAATTAGAAAAATTACTATGCTTGTTCAATACAAGTAATAATTAAAAACACCTATTTACAAAGTTTTCATATTTTTCGCAATGATCTTTAAGCAGTGTTATTAGTTAGGTTACATTAAACTATTTTGGCATGCTTTGAATTATATCTTTTTAAACATAAATTACCGTCCAGTTCTCATTTACATATAGGTTTAGTTTTCTAGAATTCTTAATGGGTTTCAGTTTTCATATACATAGAATAATTAAATGTTGTTTACTTCTAGAATCTCTTGCTTGCTCGTGTTTATTATTGATTTTAGACCAGCTACGGAGTTGAAGATCCTGAATTTGCCGTGACTCAATTGGCACAAACCTCAATGCGATCAGAAATAGGTAAGCTGCAGTTGGATCAAGTATTCGAAGAACGCGAACTGTTAAATAAAGCCATTGTGCAGGTCATCAATGAAGCGTCACAGAGTGCTTGGGGTATTCGCTGCTTACGTTACGAAATCAGGTTTCTTACATTTTCAATTTTAGCTGTCGCATTGTACTTTTATACATGTACCATCCCCATCAACATCAACCTTTGGAAACTAGTGAAATTTAATTAGTGAAAGCGGCACTACTTTTACACAAAGCAACTATTTCTAGATCAAATTAATTATTCTTATCTTTCGAATGGTATAAATACTACATTGGACATTCAAGCTATTTCGAAATTTTAGGCAGTCCGCTCTTTTAACGGGTTTCATTTGGACTACCTGTGCAAACTGAAAAACTTTGAAAGCATTCAACGCAAACTTAATGCAACTTTTCTTTAGTTAGTTTGATCTGACTTTGTTGAATATATATATATATATATATATATATATATACANTAAAATATGTAGAATAACAATTGGCTATTAATTTTTAATCAAAATTAGAAAACTTGTATTGGCAAAATGTTTTCGACCACTTGAAAAATTTTAACAAATGAGCAAATCCAAAATAAGTAAATTCAAAATAAGATACATAAATTAATAATTGATGCAATACAAGCACTTAGCAACAAAATGGTCTCTTCTAATATTTTGTAAGGTGTCCCTTTGAGCGAATAGCAGCTTCAAAGCGATCAGGGATTCAAGCAAAAAGTCTTTAAATAAAGCTGTTGGGAATTTCATAAAATTCTTTCTTTATTGCGCTGCACGGCTCGTCTTCAATGTGATGTTGTATGCTGTGCAATTCGATAGTTGACTTTTTTCCACATATTCTCGATAATGTTAAGGTCTGAAGATTGGCCAGGTCAGTCAGCAAGGATAGCAACCCCATTATTGTGGAAGAAGTTTTTCATTTCTTTTGAGGTATGACATGGAGCACCATCCTGCTGATATATTGAATTACTTGTAAGGAGTGGCAAGAGTTCCTTTTTGAGAATCCGAGCATATTGAAAGCTTCGGAGAGTACCAGTGAAGTGAACAATCTTACGATTGCCACACTTCCATGTTGCACCCCATGCAACTACAGACTTCCCACCATAATTCATGGTCCCCGAGTAAGTTGAGGCAAGAATCTGAACTTCTGCTCAGTTGGTCTCTTCATTAACATTCTTTTCGATGAGTATAGCTCAAATCTTGCCTCATCTGAAAATATAACATTAGACCAATGTTCAGATGAATTGTCTCTCAATAAATTGGCCCACCTCACCCGGCGTAATCTTTGCGTTGAGGTTAAGAATGACTTTCTCGGTGCTACGAAATTCCCAAATGAGTACTTCTTCAGGATTTTTCGCACAGTTCTTGCTGTCACAAGATGACCGTCAGTCTGCTTGAGATTTCGCTTTGAAAGGTACATGCGAG
>CABFPE010000864.1:109536-137959 GCA_900660155.1 Hofstenia miamia | reverse complement strand
ATGGTCCCCCGAGTAAGTTGAGGCAAGAATCTGAACTTCTGCTCAGTTGGTCTCTTTATCAACATTCTTTTCGATGAGTATAGCTCAAATCTTGCCTCATCTGAAAATATAACATTAGACCAATGTTCAGATGAATTGTCTCTCAATAAATTGGCCCACCTCACCCGGCGTAATCTTTGCGTTGAGGTTAAGAATGACTTTCTCGGTGCTACGAAATTCCCAAATGAGTACTTCTTCAGGATTTTTCGCACAGTTCTTGCTGTCACAAGATGACCGTCAGTCTGCTTGAGATTTCGCTTTGAAAGGTACATGCGAGCTGATTCGGAGGTTTTGGAGGTCTTCTTTGGTCTTCCGGGCTTTGGCTTGGGGGCAGAAGTGAAACGTCTGATGATATCCCCGACAGTACTTCGAGATTGCTCGACAAGTCGGGCTATATTACGTTGACTCATCCCTTCCAATTGTTTGGATATAATTAACTCGCGAATGACAAGAGGTACGTAACCAGCCATCATTACGGCGAAGAAAAACTGTTATTAGACATTTTCAATATAAAAAGCTCAACCAATGAAATTTTTTACAGATTTTCTTATTTGGTCTGGAGTGACCGAATACATTTTTCCAAGAAAAGATTAGCAAACTACAAGCATTGTAGCCTTTCTTCTTGAGATTTTAAGTAAACAGTGATAATTATGCATCAATATTGATGAACTCCTCTTTCTGCAACGTCAAATCTAATGAAAAAATAACTATGACATTCTTGGCGCCCATTTCTTAGAAATATTTATGGCAAATCATGGGTGGCCGAATTCCTTTTTCCAGTACTATATATATATATATATATATATATATATATGCTGTGATTTCTTTTTCCTGCATTTTGATCAGTTAAATATTTTATGCTTGAATTTTTTTAATAAAAATATTCTTCTTCTGTTCATTGCAAAGAAGTCACGAATGCGTCCCACCTTTTTGCACACATTTTGATTTTAGAACTAAAATCTTATTGTATTGGTATGTTGTAGTTTATTTGTAATGTAAATATTCTTTGTTTTGTGCATTAATGTTATTTTCATTTCATCTGCCTTTTATCTTAAAAGTTTAGAAATCTGTCAGCGACTGTTCTGCACTTTTCATTAATTGCGCTGAACCATACATGTTTTCAAATCAATAACTTGAATAACTTGAGCGTTATGTAGGCATCAAATGTATTAATAAAATCCTTTAATTCCATTACATACATCACTTCCTGACCTTTTATAGCAGGCTTTGCGTATGGTATATTAAATGTAATTTTTTAAATGTTTGTTTGATCATTGTAATGCTTTATGTATGAAATCAATACCTCTTTCTATGTAAAGCCGTGTATTTCATTAATTTTGAATCCTTGTTTGTTCATCATTACGTTTAGTTTTCAGTGAAATATCTGAAAAGTTCTTTCAAACGACTTAAAGAAAATGTGCCCATTATGCATTCGTGGACAAATGTCTTTGCACCATACTATTTATTAATATAAAGATACATTTGAC
The DNA here is from genome assembly GCA_900660155.1 of Hofstenia miamia. Lineage (NCBI taxonomy): Eukaryota > Metazoa > Xenacoelomorpha > Acoela > Hofsteniidae > Hofstenia > Hofstenia miamia. Next base: position 136,433 of record CABFPE010000864.1, on the reverse strand, counting down.
TTTTGTTTGGAAAGTAGTTTTTGGATGAAACTTGGAAGGAATTTTACTCGAAAAGGCTTTGACCATTTTCACTAATAATATCAGTAATTTGCTAAGGCAACGATTCATAAAGTTTGCTTATTGGGGGTTGTCTTTTTTTACCATTCTTCCTCTGACGCTCCAGAGATCATCTAATGCAGTTGGGTTTCTGAGGCTTACTCAGTATTTTAACGTCTTTCATATTTTCTCAATTAATAGTAAATCAAGATTCTGAGGAGGATACTTTGAAGCAAGCTTGAGATAAAATTATCCAAAATTGTCGACCGGGTTGCATCATACGTTGCTCGTCTTATTGAAAAGGCAATGACTGATTTGTTGAGGGAGCTCCTGGGAAAGTATCGTTTTGAATTCAATTGCAATTACGGAACCAGTACATCTAACCATATTTTTATATCCATCATTCCGGAATGCGCCCCAAAACCACTATTTACTGCTAAATTCTTAGCAGTACGAACATACTGTCTCCATCGTTGATAAAGTTCAATCTTTAATTCATCCGAGAATATTACCTTTTTCCTATCCGAAACCTATCAATCCAATTTATAGCGACAAAATGAAACCTTAAATTCGTCTTCGAGGCGAAAATTCTTCCATGCAATCCACTGCGAGTTAAATAACGTCTATTGGATAAATTTAAACCATTGGATTTTCTATTTTTAGTTCTTTCAGGTCATAGAAGGTTTGAATGAAGATGCTGGAATTAAAACCCTTCTTCCTGTTTTGTGAGAGCTTGGTAAATCTCGCGAATCATGACGTTCTTTGTTTTTCCGTAAAATGTATGTCAATGATCGCTTTAAAATATTGAAAATATGAAATATTTTTAACCATGAAGTTTTGTCCGCTGTAAGTTAATTGTTATAGGTCTGATGACAACTGCAATTTGAGGTATTTTAATCAACTGCCAAACTAAACGTCTTCTGTAATTACAACAAGAAACACAACCTTAACTATCCTTCCAGAAGCGTCCCTTCAAATGGATCTCTCCCTTGCCATACAAAGACGCCATTCTCAAATTCTTCACTCTCCCGCTGTCACTCTACTTCTATGGCTGCGATCTCCTCCTGTTCAATCCACTGCTCACTCGCAAATTGGATCTTGATCCTTTTGATTTCATTAAGTTCTCTAATTCCCGCTCCACTCGCTCTGATGATGTTGTCACCTCCATTCGTCGTCCTAAGAAACATCGCACCCTTCAATTGTGCTTGTACTGCTGCTAATTACATTTTGACTCTCAACCATCCAACAGCGATTGATTTCTTTTCCTCGCCACCGAGCTTCAAGAAATCTTTGATGTCTTTAATCTTTGCTGAGCCCTTCTCCAACTTTGCCTACTCTTCAATCTGCTCCTATTTCATCTTCTGCGACTGTCCTCGCTGCCGTAAAACTTGACTTGTTTTTATTTTTTTGTAGTGTATGCCTTCAGCGGCTAAAGTCATTCATTATTATTAGCTGGTTAAAATTTGAAACATTTGCGTTATAGAGTTGTAGAGATATATTGCTTCAAAAATGTACAAAATATTTTTTATATGCTTGATTTAACTCGTTAGTGCAAAGACTTTTGGCCACTACTTTATGCATAAGTTTGGTTTGTTTAATAAATTTAGCTGTGCTACATAATATGCAAGCAATGAACGCCTACCCTATTTCGGTGACGCTACATTATTTTATACTTATTTGCACAACTGTTAGAACGGAAAATTACATCAAATTAAAAGTTTTCTTTAATTTTGATAACGCAGAATAAAATATGATTTATATTTTTTCTATTTGTAATATCTTCGCATTTCTGGAAACGTTTATTTATTCGATAAGCAATGAATGAACTGTTTTGACATTTTAAGTTTTGGGCGAACATCTGTAGCATATGGAGTAACTGAAATTTTAAAATAAGTTAATGTCTGAATATGTGCTTTGTGGGTGCTATTGTTTTGCTGTTGAGCAGAGAATTGAATATCATTTTTGAATTGTGAATGCATTTTATTTAATTGAGGTTTTGTTCAGACGACATGACTTAGTTTCTGCCAATTACCGTCACATTGAATACTATCAGTTGATTTAAAGTATATTGATGAATTCCACTGTGGGAATAGATTTTTAAGTTATTCATTGGAAACATTCTATATTTTAAACATGCTTTTCATTTGTCCCTTTAGACATTTGTCATTTTGATCAATCGAGGAACATTGGCATTGTTGAACATTGGCATTGTTATAAAACTTTGGCATACTTATTTTAAGTGTTATCAATATTTTAAAATTTGGAATGTTTGCACCCTTTCGCACAATTTGTATTATTTTGCCATACTGCCATCATTGCAATCAATATATTTTGAAAATCAAAAATAGAATTATTATCCGGAATTTAAATTGATTAACCGACTCCTGCAGCATAACCGGATATAGCAGTAATATGCATCGTATTTTTTGGCTAATTGACCGAATCTCCGAATGAGCCGAGATCCAGTAGATAATCAATATTTGGTTATGAACTCAATGTAAATAGGTAGACAATGATTTTGAGGCTAATTTTGGTTTTCTAATTTTTTGTCCAAAATAGGTAGTAGGCCAATATGCCGACCCTTGAAGATTAGATACAAAATTGAAAGCTTGAAATTCAACTTATTTGTGTGAAAAATTGACCATATGCTGTATTTTGAAATCATTATTGTTTATCTAGAACCTTGGAAACCGGTTTAGTTTTCTTCGCCTTACCCGATTGGCCCGAACAATTTCAGAACTACCTCGGCCCAAACAGTTTCCCTTCCGACCCGAGTTGTAATAACAAATAAGGTGTTTTTCTTATTGTTTTGTAACAAATTAAATAAAATTATAACAATTCCTATTGAAGTAAGGTTAACGTAGGATCTGATCATTTAAACTAAAATATATGCGCTCAATTTCAATAAATGTGCATCCTGAATTTTGAGTCTAGATCCGACCCGTTGAGAAGGTTTGTTGACCCAATCCACCTTCGCCCGTTTCAATGCCTGGTTTATCTATGCGCCATGTAATTTTTTAAATAGATATTTTGTTACATTTTTATTGTAATGGCGTGGATATAGTTGTACCGTGGCGGTTCATGACCCTACCTGAAAATTTTTTGTACGATCTCTGATGCGGATGCTTTCACAGGTGTATTTATTGAGTCAAAATAATTAACTTTTAAATAATAAACATGCAAAGACAACTAAATGTGTCCATAGCAAATGGATGATTTATATGTTGTAACATTCGATAAATCATTGGAGTAGGGATGTGCAACTATATAAGCTAAGAAAGCTCAGACCGCTTAGAAAAACAAAATTTTTCATGTGAAAATTGTGTTGATTAACTTATTTATGATAAATACATTTCCGTTAATATTATGAGTTAGTTCATAACAAACTAGCAAGTTAACAATAAAAATACTAGAATCGTATCTTTTATTGCAAAAACCAATGAGAGATTCTAGATAAGTAAATTTGATTGTTATGCTCTTTGCAGTAATCTAGATAATTTAAAAAATACATTTTTTCTTAACCATTGAAATTTAATAGTATCTTCTCCCGAACTAAGCAACATATTCGCTAATTCTCAATATAACAAGCATATTTGTTTATTTTCGGTTGGGAAATAGCCATTAATATTATCGACCTTTCTTGGCCGCACGATGTATCTTTAATGGCAAAAATTGTGAGAAATATTCTGAAATCCATGGTCCCAGATTCTTTATTTTGGGTCTCAGTCCTACTGAAATATTTAAACCCAAATCCCAGTTTCATGGGACTAGGATCAGCAAATCCCATGCCACTGATCGTCATGCAGAACTCTACTCGCGGTTCTTCAAATTGACTATAATGTGAACTGAAATTACAATTCAATTCAGAAACATATTATAGAAATTTGGAATACTTTTTATCCGGATCTTAGCCTAGGCTATAACTTTCTTTATATAATTACATTAAGTGCGGCATTATTTAACATTGAAAATATATATGTGCACATAAATTGTTAGAACCAAATTTTGTAATCAATATTTGATGTGTAAACCGACCGTGTCTTAAAAAATTTCTAGAATTTCGTACGGCAATTTCCGTATTTACGCTTGAAAGCTAGAATTGTTTTAGCTGCACCAGTGCACTAGAACTAGTATTTACTCAATATTGGTTGAGATTTAAAAATTTTTTCATTTTATTCGTCATGTGCTTTTTGAATTGCCTTGTTTACTGTTGTTATGCAGAGATTACACAAATAAAATAACTTTTTAAGTCTGTCGAGCTTAATACTTTCGACAAGTCTTTTCCTTCTTTGGAGGAAAGGCTCTACTTTATGTTTGGTTCAGACGAATTTTGTTTATTGTAATAAATTTTCTTTTGTTTGAATTGTGTTTTTCAATTTGCATTTCCATAAATTTCCATTATATTTCCATTCAATAAAAAGATTTCCATTTCCATAATCTGGAAATAAAATGGAATGGAAAGTTCCATTTGCAACCCAGAGTATCAGTCAATCAATAAAATACCAATTAGAGATTAAAGATAGGATAAATTGAATTATTTATTCTTGCAATGCTGCAACTTGCTGGATTGCTGGAACAAGGTCACTTTTTCACACCTCAGCAATTATGGTCTCCGTTTTCATTTCGCTTCATTTTGACAAAGTTTCTATTAATTATAACTTATTGCTTTTTTCGCAATAAATTTTATATTTAAAAAAGGTGTTGTTTTTTACCTTTACATTATTTTACATTCTGGTGAAAATATGAGGGTGAAGACTTCAAATGATTATTTTTTGCTTTTACTGACTGCACTCCCTTTGATGCACAGGAAAAATGATTGTGCTTGTGAACGTTCATTTCCATCTCTATGCTAAGTGCTACTAATTTCCACCTGTCACACGCTTAATTTTCATGCATTGGTACCACTATTTCGCATCTGTCTTCAGACAAAAAGGAATTGTGGGTCATCTTTCTGAATAGTAGTAGAATTTTATAGAATTAGTGTCAGACGTCTGCTTTTTGATAGCAATTCATAAAAAAGGGAACGCGTGACACCTGCCTTAGTTAGCTCAGAGGTAGTCAAGTCTGAATACACGCCTCGGCTGACTCCTTTTTGTATTAAATGAGTCTTCAATTCGCTTTCCCCGATGGCGTTGTCTAAACGACGAATTACCAGAAAACCATTATGCCTTATTAATAAACATGTTGCTATTAACATTTAAATGAAGTTGGTTATTTACAAATATTTACCATGCTGCTACACCTCTCCCTAATTTGCACGACTTTCGGAATCCAGCATTCAGTTTGGTATAATTTAGTTTGTTTGCTGTTCCCCGGGTGCTAGGATCTCAAATCTTTTAATGAAGTATTTCGCTTCCCGCACGACATTTTTCATTTTCTGAGGAATCAGAATCCTTGGAAACTAGTTCTAGTCGATGCACTAATATTGTTTTGTTTTTTGCTGCGACTTGAAAGGTCTCTTCCTGACTTAGCTACTCTTTATTTGCCTTATGGCGACTTCGAATTAATACTCTATCCCCAGTTGATGGTTGCCATTTTGAAACTTGCTTTTTTCTTTTCTCTCTGAACCTTCCACTGCATTTGTTCTAGGCTTTTGTAGTAACTAGAGCTTGATAAAAACTTCAACTCGTCAAGAGTTATCAATGTTGATGAATGAACCGTAGTATGATAGTCTGTTAAGGCTGTACGCAAATTCTTGCTCTAATCAAGTTTCTTTTTGAATGGGTAATAGTCGTGCCCTAATGTTCTATGAAATCTCACACACAATCCATTTCCTTGAAGCCGATAATCTGTTTTTCGTTCATAACGCCTTCCCTTATCTTAGGCCAAAAATTTTTTTGCCGATTTTAATAGGTTGCCATTGCATCCAATTATTAGTGCAAACCGTGTGTTTCTAAAAAATTAGTCTCTTTCATTCTTCTGTTTTCCTCCATTAGCCAATAAACAACTATCTTGTGTGAATACATCCGACGTATTTCATTTCCTCTGATTATTTTGGAGTTAAAACTGTATCCTTTCAAACCTAGCTGCCATCTTAAAGACTCGGGCTCGGGTGCCAATTTCTGAATAAGTATGAGCATGTTGTACTGTCAATGCATAATGTAAACTTTTGAACCCAGAGAAATTTTTCATCTCTTTACACAGAAGACTACTGCCATGGTTTTTTGTTACACACTCCAATTACAGAAAAATAGTAGGTATTAGATTGTTTTTCCATCTCATTAAATCTACATTGCTGTACTAGGTTCACCAAATCGTTATATAATTGATCACTATCCTCGTTTTCGGGCTGAACTCTAGAAAAAATAATTGTGTAATTCGAGTGATTGATGGGATTCAGGCGAACATAACTGTTCAAATCTATTTAGTTATCTTCATCCGTGGCAAGATTAAGCCCATTATAAATTACCAACGTAGCATCTAATAGAGTTAAGAAGCACATCTTTTCATAAAGTATTGCCAATTATTTTAGACACACATAAAAATGTCTCCATCCTTTGCTTACAAAGTTGATCGCTCTAATCAAGCTGACTGGGTGGGTAGAAATTTCTTGCAACATTCATTTCAAATAAAAATTATCTGTCACCACATGTCACCGAAAAATCTATAGAAAACCATTATGCTAAATAAACATATTGCTATTTTTACAAATATGTCCAAATAGTTACTGCTGCTACACGTTGAAGTCTGTAGTGTAGTTTTTAGGTTTGACGCCTTGAGATACGATGCTCTTTTATTATGATTTTGAGCATTTGAATCATTTGCAGCATGTAATAGAGAAGACAGTTAATTTTGGTAGACTTCCTCTCTAAATTTTTTAGAATTTCTTCTCAACTTCCTTTCTTCGTATGGATACCAAACACGATTGTTTTGACATGATCCTAAGCAACTACTAAACTATATTTTTAACAATTTAATTTAATTAACCACAAAAGTCAATCACTATTATATGTATTGATGCTATTTATAAAATGAAACCATATGTGATCGAGTTGCTAATTCCTACAAAACTTGTACTTTCAAACCCCTTAAAAGGCACATTCATTTCGTTGTATCTGTCAAACAACAATTACAAACATAGCGTAATTGCTAACTTTTACAAAAATCAGTTTCTAAAGAAGAATTCCAATTTTCGGGGGACTTCGACGACGCCAAATATTTACTTTCATTAATGTTATATTTCTAATTTAGGAAGTCGATCCATATTTCTTAAGTAAAACACAAGGACCTGCAATGCTAAGACTACTTCATAAGAGATATTGCTTAAATTTATTGTATGAATTTAGGCATGGACATAAATCAAAAGTTTCTATTAAGCTTTGTTTTTTATTTGAAATATTTTTGTTAGTAATCCACGCATGAGGAAATGGTAACTGAATATCTTGCAGCAAACAGGACTATATCTTAATGAAGTTGTTCATATTAATATGCTAAGACACTCCACTTGATGTCATAAAATTATTATTGACGCAATATGTAGGATGGGATTATTATTGATATTGACATGTATAAGCTGCATACACTTATTTATAGTTAGTAAATTTGTTAGGCCAAACATGATTCAACCACATTTGCAGTTGTCTTATAGTTGATAGTTTTTTGGTGTCTTGTAAGATTAAATATCTTAAGTGTAACTAGGAGAAGATGAATTAATTGAATTTCATTTTGCTTTATAGCTCTTTAGTTTCCTACATTTAATGTTTCTAAAACCAAAGCTAGTGGAAAGGCTATCTCTTATTTTATATTGATTAAGTAATGAAATTAGTTAAATTCCGCGACATCTGATTGTTAACAACTATGCAACAGTTGCTTCGCTTTTCCTCTTCAAAGATTATTTCCCGAATTTAATGAGCCAACTACTTAATAGTTTAAAATTTTCACTATTTGCAATGCTTTTCATTTTCATAGCAATCATTTTAAACTAATCTGGAATATTGTCTGATCAGTAGTGTCACGTTTTATTCTAAAATTATTTCAATATCATTAGGCTTAGGAAAATTTATTATTGATCAATGAATTTGAATGTATTTTGTAAAAAATTTATTCAAAGTTAATTTGGGATTTTTAGGGTCCATTGAAACCCTGGATATGCACTTGTGTAATTTAGTCAAATATGTTTCGTTCTATGTATTTATATACATATATGTATATATATATATATATATATATTAAGGCCTCTGCGAGTTCATTTCTATTTTTAATCTGCTTTTCTTCAATTTCCAGATTGAATAATCTACTCCACTTTCATAAATTTGTAATTATCAACTTTTAAACTTAATAATGGCAAAAGTCGGACAACAAGTTCAGACATCACTAAGAAATAAATTATCGGCATTTGATATTTGATCCTCATAGGAAATTGATTTCCTTGATGATAAGTATTTTAGCATTTCTTTTCGAAGATTTGATATCTCATTAAGACTAGGCAATTCTTTAAATTTCTGCGGTTTGTTGGCATTCGATTCACATTCAGCAGCTATAGTTCTTGATTTTCACGAGGTATAATGTATTTTACAAAATTTTTTAATAGTACTCAAGTAGTTTATAATTGCAATGGATTTTATTTTGTATTGCGTTCTATTCTTTTTGGCAAAATGGCGGCAAAACTTCGTCTCTTTTAAATTGTCATTTTCAATTATAAAACTTTTCAGAATAGTTCTACGCATGCCATTCAATGTGCATTTAATTGAGATTTCTTCAACCTATGATGTGTTTTCTTGTTTCCCGATTCATGAAAGATTTAACACATTCAGCGAGTTGTTGTGTTGAAGAGCTTAAAACTTTAGCTGTATCTTTTTCCGATTTAAAAATACTACAGCCTCTATGAGCATTAGTAAATATAAGTAGGCATTTACCGCATTCATATACTTTCTTGCATTTTTTTGTTTGACAAAAATTCATAATACTATTTTGTTTCTTATTCAAACCCGTATGCCAATAAGTCAAATGATCGAACATTGACTTTCTAGTCTTTGATTTTTGCGGGATGATTTTCTAAAGTTTCAACAAAGCGCATTCTAATGAAGACGTAAGGAATCAATTAATAAATCAGCATTGCTATCAGGCATTCAAAATAAATTTTTAATATTAATAATAATATTTTAATGATTTTCATATCTAATAAAAATAATAATAATAATAATAATAATAATAATAATAATAATAATAATAATGAGGAGAGTAAGGAAGGTACTACAGAAGTCAGCATTGAATGGGCAGAACAGCATAAAGGCAATTAATACGTGGGCGATACCAGTGTTGAGATATTCGGCAGGAATAGTTAGGTGGAATAAGAATGAACTGAGGGAATTAGACAGGGAGACAAGGAAGATACTAGCAGCAGAGAGAGCATTCAACCTCAATGGAGATGTAGATAGGCTGTACATGGCAAGGCATAAGGGAGGGAAAGGGCTGCTAAGTGTGGAGGAGACTGTAGAAGCAGAAGCACTAGGGCTAAAGGAATATGTAGAAGAGCAACCTAAGGGGTCCCTACTAGAGGTCACTAAGGAGTTAAAGAAGATAAGAACTGAGAGTGAAGGAAAGAAGATATACCAGAGTAGGATGGAATCAGAGAGACAAACAAGGTATAGGCAGAAGGCAATGCATGGAGAATACTGGAGGAACACAGAAAAGTGTGATAGAGAAGAGAGCAACAAGTGGTTAAAGAAGGCAGGACTGAAGAGAGAAACAGAAGCACTAATAATGGCAGCACAGGAGCAAGCAATAAGAACAAACTGGGTGAAGAAGCATATAGACAGAAGAGTAGAAGTAAGTGATAAGTGTAGGCTATGTAAGAAAGAGGCGGAGACAGTAGATCATCTGATAGCAGGGTGTGAGAAGTTGGCACAGAATGAGTATAAGTTCAGGCATGACAAGGTGGGAAGAATGGTACACTGGAGTTTGAGCAGGCAGCATGGGTTAGAAGCAGGAGACAAGTGGTATGAGCACAAGCCACAGGGCGTCATAGAAAATGAGAAGGTTAAGATACTGTGGGATTTCAACATACAGACGAGCAAAGTGATAGAAGCACGGAGGCCAGACATAGTAGTGGTAGACAAAGAGAAAAGATTAGGAACAGTGATAGACATAGCAGTACCAAAAGACAGAAATGTAGAAAGCAAGGAGAAAGAGAAGATAGACAAGTACAGAGAGTTAGCAGAGGAAATAGAAAGACTGTGGAAGTTAAAGAAGGTTGAAGTAGTCCCGGTAGTAGTAGGAGCACTAGGAGCAGTAAGTAAGAAGCATAAGAGATACTTGGAGCAGTTGGGAGTACCAAAGTGGGGAGGAGCAGTAGCACAGAAGGCAGCATTGTTAGGAACAGCTAGAGTCCTGAGGAAAGCTCTCAGACTCCCTGGGAACTGGTGAGTTCCCCGAGCTGAGAGAGATACCAGCATGAAGCTGTGAGATGCAAGGATAATAATAATAATATAAATAATAATAATGCATTTAAATATTAGAGAAGTATAAGTAATGCTTTGGTTGGTATATCACTTTCGTATATACACTGTTAGTAGCTATAATCAACACAATATAACATATTCACCTACAAATAATTAATCTTCAGCATTCTTTAGTCAATAGAATACTTTAGTACAAATTTTGTAAGAAATTAGTAAGAATGTACATATACCGGTATACATTTTATGAAATCATAGAAATACAGGAATGTCTAAATTTGTTTAAAAAAACTTGCATAATACAATGTGAAAGTGGTTAGGCCAAGGCCATGGGCTATATATCTTTCCACATTTAAACCAGAATCGATATTACTTTTCTCCTAGTTATATCTTTATGAAGTGTCCTGTTTATTTTATACAATTTTAGTGTTACGTGACATTGTTCTTCTTAATTCTAAAATAAGGTTTGTGGACTGTGCTTTGGAAATAGTTATTAACCCATATATAGAAATAGGCCACTGCTTCATATTTTCGAGGGAAGTAATGACTAAATTTAAAATAGAATTATTTCCCCATGAAACGGAAGAGCTTAAATAATTTTGGGAATCATTGGAATTATAATGGAAAATTATTAATTGAAGAGGCCGACTATTCACTTTGAAGTGAAATAATTCAACAACGTTAATTTACGAAGTATTAAGATATCAAGGAGAAGCGGAGATGCTTTCTACAATTATGAACAATCTTGCCAATAACGGTGAAGTTTTCATGAATTTAATAAGAGCAATGGAACAAAAGCGTGAAATTAATTTTATCAAAAATATACAATCCTGTTTTCTTTATAAATTACGACGATTTAATTCATCTAAACGGAGTACGAATATTTTTCGTAATAATGAACACGTTTAAATTTTCGAAAAATTTCATCCTAGGTTGACGTCGTGTGGTTAAACATCGGCGTAAAGGCGACATCTCAGACATATATACGTGAATATTTTTCGCTGCTACATATTACGTCCATAACGGCAACAGTGTTTTCATCAAAACATTTTGTCATTGCCTACTTTAACCGTTAAGCTACGCCAAAAGTAAAATATTTCAGAATACGCCAATGGGTCATTTATAACCCAAGTAGATAATTTAAGTATGCACATTATAAAAAAATTTATCTGATCATAATAACATGAACATAACGGTCAGTGCTGGTGTGATTAATGATTGAGGGTTCTGAAAATAAAGCAAATGTCAAAATAATTTCTTCTTAATATTCTGACCAATTAAGATTATAAGCTTATCGAGGCCTATAATTACAATATAATAATCAAGAGGCCTGCAATTTCAGTAGCCTACGTGAAATAGAAACATATTGCATGTAGATATCATAGTATTTTCTAGCTACATAGAAATGCTTACTAGGTACATACCTACACTTATGTACAGATACATATCTACAGTGGCTGGCCATTGAATTAGAACCGAGAGTTATTTATGCTTGAATATATGAAAACAGTAATTTTTGATAGACAAATGTATTTATTAGCAACAAAAAACATATGCAAATGTTGATGAACATGCATTAGAACATTTTTAGAAATAAAATTAATATTTCGTCATATGTCCATGGCCTTTGATAACAGATTTCATTCGATCTGGCATTGATCTAATAGCAGAGATTGCACGAGTTTTGATGTCAGGATCGCGATGCCAACATTGTATAAGTGCTGCAATAACATCTTTGCGAGTTGTGCAATGTTGCATTCGGGTTTTACGCTTTAAAATGTCCCAAATATTCTCTATCGGATTTAGGTCGGGGGAATTCCCCGGCCAATCCAGAATTCTGACACCCTCGTCATTCAAAAGAGTCGTTACAGATGCAGCTTTATGACACGGTGCTGAGTCATGCATAAAGTAAATGTTGGCTCTTCCATTTTCACCAAACCAATCATTTAACTGTGGTAAGAGTCGTTTTGCAATGACCTGTTCTCTGTATTGAACTTGGTTCATATTACCATCAACTATGTACAATCTACCAGGCCCCTTCACTGAGATCACTGACCACACCATGATTTTATTTGGATGTTTAACACTTGCAGTTGTACAATCTGGATGGAATTCTTCATCTGGACGTCGTTTGACATACTGAGCACGATCAGACAAAACACAAAATGTCGACTCATCACTAAAGCATACCTTTTCCCAATCTTCGGCTGTCCATGCTTTATATTTCTTTGCAAAGGCCATTCGTTTCTTACGCATTGATTCTGTCAAGCGAGGTTTACGTCGAGGACGACGGCCAAGATATCCATGTGAATGCAAAATTCGACGCATAGTTCGATCAGATATGTTAATATTAAGATCAGCCTTTACCTTGGCATTTAGTTGTGCAGTTGTAAGTTTTCTATTGTGTCGTACATTTCTTACAATCATGCGTTCATCACGGACACTTGTCTTCTTCACCCCTTTGCAGTTTGACCGCTTGGATACCCGACCACTCAGAACACGTTGAACGGAGGATTTAGATACATTTGTTCTCTCAGCAATTTCCTTTTGGGAAAAGTTTGTATTTGCTTTTAATGCTCGGATCGCAGAAACTGTTTCTAATTCAATATCACTTCGTTTTCCCATTATAAAACAAACACAAATGCAAAAAACGGAGCTTAGGACATTCTCTTCATGAAAGATTCAAATGCTGAAATCAATGCTGTAACTTAAGTAATATTCACAAAAATAAAACTCAGTTGTTAAACGAAGTAGTAAACAGCCAATGAGAATCATTCACCATCAAACAATGGCAATGATTCAATATTTTTGTATTGATTATTATGTCTAAATTATAATTTAAGTTAAAATTCATCGCGGTTCTAATTCAATTGACTATAAAAAAGGTACATGCATAGACCTAATTACGTTTTAGCATGTATATTTGAATGATCCATATAACTTGCAAGAAGCACTGCTGCAGATTGCATAATGAATGTGCTTGTTACCATTTTGAGAGAATCAGCATCATCCTCATTTTGGAGCATTGTCTTCCACATTTGAAGAGCGACATAGTTTGAAGAATTCCAATGTTAACGTGGTTTCTCTCGTCATTTGCCTGAACTCGTTTCTGCATTAATGAAAATCTATCCCGTCGCCTGTTCTGAAATATCTGCGAATTTCCTCAAATCTCTTGTGTCATTGTCCATGTAAAAAGTGGGCTGCTCCTTTTTGGGTCCCACAAACGTTTCACATTAGTGTATTTTTGTTTATTCACTCCAGCGAACAGATGAAATCCAATAAATGCAATGCTTTTTTTTCATCCACTGGTGTGCAACGTCGTTTTATATCGTCAGATGTACTTGCAAGTAAAAAGACTCTGCTTGCTTCAAGTTTGGTGTAAATCGCAATGTCAGAAATGTCATCTTTCATAAAATGTATGAATGCAGCATATGGTGACATTGGATGTCTTCCCGAGACGAATTCACAATGCAGTCTTGACACAAAATTGTCGGCTGATTGCCTCCCTGAAGTAGCTGGGGTATAAGTCCACCATGCTCTTCCATCCATTAAATATTCTTGCTTTCTACCTAATCCTGCTTTTGATCGGAATCAGGGACGTTGTTGTTGTCAATATCAGCTAAAAGTTCATTGTCCAACTGCACAGAATCACTATCATTGTCGTTGTTTGTTTTCTTGGGCATCATCGTCATGGTCCACCAAAATAGTATCAAGAACTCTGTCAAGAGGAATGCTTCGTCGCCGCGCTGCCATAGCAAGTGACACACAAGCAATGAACAATTATCGTAATGAGAAGCACTGTCTTGACTAATTTGACACTTAATTTCCGAATATTGATTTCTCCTTTTCAGCATCATGCTATAACAGAAGTCACTGACTAGAGAAATGTCTCTTGATTGCGATTTTTATGTCATTGCTGTAGCTGATTATGTATGTGTTGTAGGGATGAATAACTTAGTCAGCGGGATTCCGGGTTGCACATGGACATTTCGAGTCAAATGAGCTTGCACTTTTCTTGCATTAATTAACGATTTAATCATAAATACTACATGGGTCGATTCTGACCCATCAGCGTATTTTGAGTAGTTGCAAGCGATTACCAATTAAATAAGTGGACGAAGAAAATTATTCCATTATTTTTAGGTCAGAAAAATCATTGTAATTAAAGTCTAAAAAGAACTTAACTCTTTGACAACGAATTTTTTTAAGTGAAAAATACATTTTTTCTAATTTTTTACAGAACATACTTCCTTAGGACCTATTTCAATTAAAGAAAGTCAGAAATTTATGTAATGAGCAAAATTTATATTGGTACACATGTGTCCCAATAGCCTATAAACGTGGGTCATATGTGTCCCAATTGGCAGAATTTGGCCTAATAATATCAATGCCATCTTGAATATCTTCGTCTGAAGAATTATTACTATCATCACTATCACTATTATTACTATCACTAAATTCAGTCTCAGAGTCATCAAAATCTGAAAATTCATCACTGTTTTCTAATTCTTCTAGCCATTCAGATTGATCTAACTTTCTTTTATATGACATATTGGTAAATTTTAAGGGTAATAATTATATATGAAATTTATTTTCTAAAAAATAAAATAAATTATTAGCTGTGATAGAAATAAAGTTTATATACATATATATAAAATTGAAAAAATGTAATGATCAAATACTGTATAATATTATATTCAGACTAATGGGAAAAATATATTCCATATAAAAAGACTTGGAACACATGAGTCCCACAAAACAAAAAATGGGAAATTAATTCAGATATATTTCGTAATATAGTATGTTTACACAAGCATGGCACTCAAATAATAATGATTCACTCTAAAATGATGAAAAAATAGAAAATCCTCATAAATTCTGTTCTTATAGGAATTAATAGCACTACACAAGCTTACTCTGCTACATTTACTAATCAAACAGCTCAAATTTTCAGCGCCTGAATATATTGCCATCGTACATTTGGCAAAAAAAGCCTAAAACTACTAAATACTACCAAAAGCATAATAAATGGGACATATTTACCCCAATAATTGTGATTGGAAATTTTGTGGGACATATATATTCCCAATAGTAGCGAAAGGGCTAAGTGCGACTTTAAGATACAAAATTTAAAAGCATGAAATGTAAACATTTGGAGATAAGTGACCCGCTGGCGTAGCTTAACGGTTGAAAACAAAAGAAATTATTCTGTTGTACGCTCTTTCAATAATTTTGAAATTGACCAAATCAGACTGACTGAGATATAATTGCCAAACTGATAAATTTGTGCTATTATTACAAGTTACATAGCGGACAGGATTCATGTTTGGTTCAGAATAACTATAACTAATAGTTGTATGTAGATGAAAACTAGTTTCATCTCAAAATAAATACATTTTTATTTCTGAACGCAAAAAAACTATTTTGTGCGCTAATAAGGTGTGTTAGTCTCTTCGGCAGATTTTAGCTCTTTTCTTGAGTCTAAAAGTGGTACATTTTAATATATTCATTTCTTCTTACATTATTTCTCTTCAGAAAATATTTGCTTGATTCTAGAAATCATTTTATGACTGGTTTTTTACTTCATATTCTTCAACTGATTTCAAAATCTTATATATCCTTCTTGCTGATGCTCAAGTAGATTTGGCAATTGACCTTGCTGTTTCTCCAATTCTTTTCATTCTTAATATAGTTTCAAACACCGCTTTATCCAAGATTATACTGGGTTTTCATTTTGACGAATGACCTCGATTTTTTGAAGTTTCTACAAAAATTGTGTAAAATATGCGAAATTTATTGAAAACTGCGAACTTCCGTAATTTATTACATGCAAATTAAATAAATCTAGCCTATAGAAAAAACGACGAGTATTTCAAAGTAAGTACAATATTAAGTCAATAATTTAATTCTTTGTTTCAATCACCATAAGATTGTTTGATTTTTATTACAGTAATATAGCTGACGCGTCCGACTTTTTAGTCGATGTCTCTGCAAATGATTTTTATGTGGTGCAAAACTTTACATAGTATGTTCGCAAATATATATTTAGAGACATACAAATGCCAGAAAAAGTAAAGGAAGCGATGCAGTTGATGGTGGAAGCCGAACGCCGAAAACGCGCTCAAATTACTGATTCTGAAGGTACAATCGAAGTTATTTGTTTTTACCCACAATTTAACCTCATAGTGTTTTTTCATATCTGTATATAGCAGTGTATTGTACGTATGTCTGATACCGGATATATGTGTCTTAATCTTGAACTTCAACAGCCTACATTATTCAGTTTTTTTCTATTCAAATACCGCAGAAAGTGCGTTAACCTTTTGAAAATGCCAGCATGTCTTAACTCGGATAATGGTTGGTTATATCAAAAGGAACTCAAAACCAATCGACTAAAAGAAAATATAATTGTAAATATGCCCAGATGTAAAGTGTATATATTTTTGCATTGGTAATTTCACTCCTTCAACAATTTTTCCAATTAAAGGCAAAACGCCTCTTGCCTTACAAAAGTTTTCAAATTTTTTGCTGCACACAGTGTGTGTAAGGTGTACAATGTACATAGTATCTGTAGAGAATAAATAATGCAGAACAAAATAGAATATAGGTACACAAAAATATAGTCCTCCAGAAAGCGGTTAATATGCATCATTGTGGTTTTTTGAATTTACATCTGATAGGGAACTGTAGCAGTGATTTCAAGCTTACTTCTTTTTTATTTTTACCTGCTGCTTGCTCTGCCCTGCACAAAATAGCAAAAAAAGTTTCAACTCGCTTGAGCCTATAAAAAATAATTCGTTGTGTAATGCTTAATAATGTTTTAATAAATTTATTCCTGATTATTCCTGTCATTCTATGCATAGCCCATAAATGTTTATTAGATGATTTATCAAGTGTTATTGGCAGCTGCCTCATTTCTGTTTACAAAGATATTCGTCGTCACGGAATTGAGTGACACAGGCTTCTAACACTTCTCTCCTGTCGGCAACTATTTTAAATTTCTATTTCTGAACTGGTTGAATAAATTTAAAAGATCTAATCATATATTGATGAATACATATGTTCTTTGCTTAACTAATGATGCGCACAACGCATTTAAGAAGTTTAAGAGTAAACAGGACATTCTGCCATAAAGTAAGGCTTAAGAAAAATTAACCTTCTAGTTTACAAGTTCAGCGTGTCTTAAGGTCGGTTTTGTTTTCGAAATTCCTGTTTTCACTGCTACCACTCCTTGTTAAAATGATTTAAGACGTTTGTTTTTACTTAACGTTTAATTTCAATGTTCTAAAATGTTATGTTTCGTTTTCGGGGACTAATTTTTCAATCCCGGTATTGCAATTTCCATTTTGTTCAGCCACGAAATCTCGAGAAATCTCAAAATTGCATATGCTGTACTATTTATGGGCATTCTGCATTTTAATTATACATAGTAAGCCTATGATGTTTGTCTTTCTTAAGAATTTTAAAATGCCCAATTAATGAACTAAAGACGCTTTAAAATTTTAGATTTATAGACCTACCTCTGTTTATGCCTATGTCGTATTTTAGATACATATCTTTGATAGCGATATATCATTTAGTTGTTGTACGAATGTTAGTACTACTGATTTTTTCAATGTACTATCTTAAAATATGGAGTAAATTGAAATAAATTATCATTTATAAATTTAATAATGTATTTTAAATTTCTGGGAGTTATCCAATATATCTTTTTCTTGATCCCTTCCTAAATTACTTTTGCTGTCTGAGAATGCTTGAGTTTTTATATGGCCAAGTATAACATGGGTGTTGCCATTTTTAAGAATAGATTTTTTTATGCTTCTATCATTTTGAAATGTTATTGTTCCAACCCTGTAAATCATATATGTATAGGTTTGCGTCTTGTTTCCTTTTCCCCAATACGTAAATTGTGTGCATGTAACCTAAACACTTTTTATAGAATATTGCAAATATAAATTTATGCATAGGAAATAGTGAAGATTTTTTAAGTAGTAGCATGTCTCTATTTACTTTGGGAAATGTTCTTAGTAATTTGTTATTAAAATTGCTAAATTAGAAATAGGTACAAAATTGCACACCCTCTTTCCTATTGTGATTGTGATCCCAAGTAGGACCCAGCAATTGCTCTTAGAACATGAACCTGACCTTATTCTAAAATTGACATTTTTCAATAACCCCCAGCGCCTATAAAAATTGTATCTGTCTGATTCATTTTAAATTCACATTTTAGGATTTTAATTGTTGGTTTACTTACCAAACCCCTCGTTAAGAAACAAAAAGGGGGATTTTCTCATTCTCTTCTCAAATGTGTCATTGATTTTCTATAATATAAGCCTATTTTCAATATTTTTATATTGGTTAAGTGTACTATAATCAGACTTGTTAACGAGGCGAGCTTCTAACGAACCGAGCCGAGCCGAGCCGAGCTTGAGCACAGTATTTGATATACAACGAGCCTATTTTAAGCAAAGCAAGTTTATAGTTCTACTTGTTAATTTGATTATGGAGATTTTTCTTATTTTTGCAGTCAGTATGCTTTTCCTATAATCTTATTAAATAATAGGAAGAGCTATGTAAAAAATTCTTTGAGCACAATATTTTTAAAAAAAATACCGAGCTAAAACGTGCCTCATTCAAAGATTTTATGTGGCGAGCCGAGCCGAACTTACACAAAATTTAAACGAGCCGAGCTTGGAAATGTCGGCTCGTTGACAAGTCTGTACTATATACCTAACGTTTTCTTAACCTAATAAATTATTACGTCTTGTCTAATACTAGTTTCTATTTATTAATGTTTCGTCAAATGTAATGTAAAATTGTGTTGCCATTTGCAAAATGTGAGTTGTGACATGAGCATTAATACTACAAATTCCTTGATATCTTTACTTAATCTATGTATATTAGCCAACTTCGATATCAAATGCTATTCATAGTAAATTGATTTCATGAGTTACCGGGCGATTTCACTCATAGTCATTTTTTTAAATATACTCCGTTCTTCTTAAGGAAAATCTCAAAAGGTTTTGATATCGTAATAAGTATGTCCCTCACATTGATTTTCTCCATTTCTGCTTAAACAGTCAAACTCGATTTTTTAATTTTTTCTCACGGATATTTGTCCAATGTATGTTATCATTTATCTGAAGACAGACAAACACCTAAATCATGGTTCTGTTAAATTTTCAAAATAGGAATATCCCTTGATGATTAATTTAATAAAATACTAATTCAAAAAGATTTTGTCGTTAGCTGTACTAAATCTTAGTATATTCCTCGCGATATTGCGCAAATATTAATATATCTTTCCTCTAAATATCTAAGTCAAATCAATAAGTGGTGACAGTTTTGGCATTCTCCTGACGATTCATTGAAGTTTTTATTGCGGATTTATTGACCTAAGCCGCCTAAGTAACATCAATTCTCGCCTAACCACGCTCAAAGCTTATAAAATTTGATCTGTGATCGAGCGATGATAAATTTAGTGTTTGTAAAATATTGATTTGATTTTATAAGATTTTTGGCTTAATTAATGAACAAAAATAGTAAGATTTTGCATATAGTAAGCGTTATTACAATCGAAACAAAATTATATACATTTAGAAATTTTCTGATCTCATGCGGTCTTATATGATAACTTATATATTTATTAAAAATTACTTTTAAAATTTGGAAGCATGAAGTCCTAGTTCCATATTACTTGAAGGTTAGAATTTACCCACACATTAACCCTTGTTCGAGTTTGCTTATAAACCCGTGCACATGTCCAGCACCCAGTTTTGATTATTGCCCATAGATATAACTAAAATCGAAAGGGCTGTGTGGCCTGCGGTTCCTACTAAAAAATCAGTCTACTTGAAAAAATGTTAGTAACGCTTAGTATATTATATTTTTAAATATGTATTAAATTATTTAACTTTTGTCTGTTTATCAGATGCATAAACGGGTCAATATTTTTTGTTCATGGCTCGAACCCTAGTTTTGAGCCAGCTTTACCCGACCCGCATCTCGCGTTCGCACAATTTTACTGTTACTTACTACGCCATAAAATGGTTTAAGTGCTGGTGGCTAGAATTTTTGTTTAATTTTTTTTTGAAATTTGTATAAAAGATCCGTTGCGTAATCTACATTTTGTAGTTATAAATTGTATAATTCTTTTATTACGAATTTTTTATTATCTTCTAGTTTAGTTCAATCTGAAAAAATATATAATAATGATTTTGCATTAAAATTCATTAAACATACCATAACTGAATTCATACATTTGTAACTGCACTCTTAATATTCTTATGAAATCGTCAGGCACTTGATCAAATCCACCTTATATCAAGATTGTTCTGCATTACTTAACATCCATTAAACGTTTTTCAGCCATTTCAGATGTTCCCATAACACACCACCCAAAATGGTATCTGGTATAAAGTATTTACTTAAGCATGATGCATAAATTTACTAATGAAGGACTTTCCAAACTTTTAATGCAATATTTTTAGCAGAAACAACTAAAATTTTCAGCGAAATTCATCGTCAAGAATCAAGGCCGTAATCATTACTGGGCATACAAAATCAATTGAAATCATAGATAAATTACCTCGAAACATCCTTTAAATAGTAATATATATATTATCTAGTTAGAAATAGTACCTATGAGTAAGTGGGCCCAGTGAAAAGGGCTTTAACCACAATGATAAAGAGGAGATATACTTTTGGACAATACATTTGTTCGGTATCTTTGGCAGATTGACAGAGGCAATGAAACGTATTCTAATTTAGCAACTTCCTGTGATTTTATCAAATGCGCATTGTTGCAGCGTTGAAATTTGGCCGGGCTTGGGTTGAGTTTGATTTACTAACGTATATTTGGAAATATTTACATTAGTAAAAACTTTTAACTTTAAAACTTAGGCTTTGCAAATGATAAATAATCATCATATTTAGGAAGGTACAAATTCCATTTAAATTAATATTGCCTGTTGCCAGCAGACTGAGCTTACCGGTGCAGCTCAGATCTGCTTCAGAAGAGTGTCTTTCTTTGGGCTGATATTGCGCAATTTAAGTTCATAAGGGAGTTCATAGGGGCTGAAGAATTTGTGAGCCAGGTATATTAAGAGGGTCTAAAAATCGGAATAATTCCAACTCTGCATTGTCCGGCTTGTTGCAAAATTCATACTTATTAAAAGCCAAATATTTTCTTAATGTATTAAGTACTCTTAGTTACGGAATAAATTAAACCAAGTTTCTTAAGTTAGGGATTGGTAATTGTGATATTTTTGGATATTTTATCCAGATAATGTCTCCTATTATACAAACCTGTTGTTTAACTACGGGTGGGTCATAAAAATTTAATTGACTTTCCATTTTTGCAAAATTTCTTACTTTCAGTGTATCTTAGAGTCGTAAAATTATTTGGTGTTGATTTAGATCACTCAACAGGGCCCTAGTCACTTTAAAGTGTGTTGACGTTTTCTTCACTTCTCTGCTGACATTTCTTCATATGTTTTTGCACATGATCAGTTTCATTTGTTGGTGAAATTTTGTTTCAGTATCATTTACGACTTTTTTTATTGTAATCAAATTGTTGGAAAGTTATTTAGAAAATCGTGGGAAACCTCAATTGACTACAATTTCCGTTTTTCCATTGTTGAAGTTGAGAGGTGTCCTATAATTTTTTCAACCGTTCATCAAAAATTTTTAAATTTGATTACATCCAAAAATATTTGTATATCAATAGGCCATTATTTTTGATAAATTGTTTTGTATAGTTGTTTATTAATATGATAATATAGGAATTGGGTTCAAAAAATTGCAAAAGTATGGATCTCGGAAAGTGGTTGGAAAATGTGTGTTTCAGCCTATGAATGTTTTCATTCTGTAATTTTGTGAAATGATTGGTTGATTTTGGCAGCGTTATTTAAATCTTCTTGAATTTATGGGTCAATTAAGACTAAATGTATTCAGGGAATGGTTTTGTGGCGTGGGAGTAGATGTGCTCTCAAAACTCATCTTATCTTAAATGTGGGAACATCAAAAACCTGTTGAAGGAACATTCACTAGTGTAATGTCTTTTACTTTACTACTAGGCAACATTTATTTGCAATTTTTTCGAGATAATCGAATTGTTATAATTGAATGTTTATCTTTTTCTATCTTCGAGCATGCAAGAAATTTTTTTCAGAAGAAAAAGGCAATATATCTGATGCAAAATATCAAATTTGTGTACCAGTGATGTGCGGGTAGAGATTTTTTAATGCTGAACCCGCCCCTCAAAAAATACTTTTACTCGTACCCACCCGTACCCGTAACTTTTTTCACGTACCTGCCCATACACGGGAATATGCGTTCCTTATTCTAATAACCTTAATTTCCTGGCGTTCATTTAAATGAACAAACCGTTTTTCCACATTTACCAAAAATTTTCTCCAAGCCTATTATCAAATTTGAACATTGTGAGGCGTGAACATGTCTATTGGGGAACATACTTTAATGCAATGTTGAAAATGTCCATTTCACGCTGGCTCAAGTTGTTGAAAAGATTAACAATTTTTCTTTGAAAATTTGAATTTTTGAAAAAGATTTAAATTCCGTCCATACCTAATGTTAATCTATTTATAAGGTTTTGAGCTCATGTAAGCAACAAAGAACTTCCAAACCCATTGAGGGGTGCGGAGCGCAGTCAGAGGTTGCGTTGTCAAAGGGCATTAAAATTGTGTCTTGTATAATGAAATCCCGGGCTGCTTAATGTTAAACAAATAGAAATTTTCAACAAAGTTTCAAAGACAACTCACAGTTTTGCCAAATTTTACTTATAATTTATGTTTTTAAGCAGGGCCGGCCTTAGTTTGCGCGGGGCCCGGAGCAAAATATGACATATAAAAAAACTTAAAGTAAATATAACAACGTCCCTGTTATTAAAATGTGGATTTCGCATCTTACTTGTTGGGCAATTATATAGCTTCGAAAAATATATTATTTTTGCTCAATACAATTATAGATCATTGTATATAATTGCATCCCAACAGTTTAAGATATCGGTTCTAAATCACAGAATTAATTTCAGAAAGTGCATAAATTGAAATTTGAGGATATTACAAACATATTAAGCATTTTGAAGACAATTACAGATTTTAGAAAATATATTAATCCTTTAGTATTTTAAAGTATCTTTAAGCCACTTTAAAGAAATTTTGTGTTTGTGGAACAATATTGAACCAAGGTTTCTTTTAGTCACCCTTTAAAGCAAATCAGGTTTTGAAAACCCATATAATACTTTAATTAAGGATAATGATTGTTTTAAGGACTTTAAAGTATAAAAAAGAGAATTTTTGGAGCTTTACATATTTTGTTATCAGTTCTTTAGGTTTGTTGTATGTATGCACTAAATGGTCTAAATTTCATTATCAAATTTTACTACTTCTTGTGGTTTAATATTTTTAATTACTATCAATAACAAAATAATAGAAGTTGCTTCTTGTCACTCATATAATAGTACAATTACTATTATTATTATTGCTTTAATAATATAATGAAAAATAACATAATGTGGAAATTAATATAATATTAAAAATATAATATAATATGATATTATAATTGCGAATATATATATATATATATATATATATATATATAATTGTATCCTAAGTATATACCTATTACAATATATGCTTGTTAAGCTTAGCATATATTTAATACAGTTGCGTATATTTTGTCAACTAATCAAATCTTAGATTACGAGAACAATTGCTTTGCATATAAAAGTTACATTTATCAAGAAATTTTTCTTGTTTTTAAAAGTTAATTGAATTAAGACATATTTGTTATTTACCACGTATTTATGAATATTGTTTTGCAGTTGTTACTATCATCTACTAAATTTATTGAATTTTTATATTGCAGCCATAACAACTCGAGTTTCATTATAAACTGTCTGTCATAAATCCAACTTTTGAGAAACTCTTTTCGACTTACACTTAAATTTGAAGTTGTATTTCTCTCATTTATTGTATTTTTTTCTTTAATGATTAATTGCGGTCTTCTAATGATTTATTTAGAGTGTGATTTTACTTGATCTGATGATAGATGTTCAATTCCGAATAAGGTTTCCAAAAAATGTTAGAATTTGGAGAAGCAGTCCTTTTTAAGCTTTGAAGTTAGTAAAATAAGGCTCTGCATTTGAATGTCGAGTAGATATTATTCGACAAGTGCTCATAACTTCATAGAAACAAGTCGCTAGTAAACTTCAAAGAAATGGACATTCCTATGGAATTATATAATAAATATTTGATTTTTTTATTATTCATTGTTTCGCACCAAATTGTTGCTTTACCAATAGAATAAGGTTTTGGCAACTATCCAGATTTTTTGCAAACGCACCTAGTTACATATCTTGTTGTAACAGAATTTAATATTTTTTCTACTGAATAAAAAATAGTTTATTTTTACTTCATGAATATAAATAATTGCAAAAATTTTCTATTTTGCAACATAATGTATTTTGAGATCACCGGGGCCACCCTATTTATATGATAACTAATAACTCTTCATTGGTTCTATAAGTATAACTCCGTTTTTCTAAATAAGGGCTTGTTACAAACATACGTGACCTAATTTGATTTTTCGTGAACAATTTTTTGCAAGTTATTACACTTGTCCAAGTCAAAATTGTGTTTTCCAAATTTATTTTTAAGATTTTTATTGGATGTTTTGTTATTGATGCTTTGGTAAACATAATAATCTATTTTTCCATGAGCATGCTAGAAAGTAACAGTCAACATTTTAAAGAATGTGAACCATCTACGGCCGCGTAGCGCAGCCCATCATTTAAGCTATATTGCAATTCGCGAATATCAATAAGAATAGTCCAAGTTGTTTGATAATTAAGTTGAAAGTATGTTAGACGTCATTATTATTTGACGTCGGCGTTTTTGGGATATTTTTAATGCGCATGTGAACATTAGATTTACTCAATTACTTTCCTGACAAAAAGCATTACCGGCATTCGCGCCACTAGCAAATGAAGCAGCATCAAATGCTGGTTTTTAGTCACAATTTGTAAGAATGATTTTAACCAATAATGAGATTTCAAAAGCTTCGAATTTCTTATTTATTTTGAAAATGTCAATTTGTATTAAGCTTACAATTTGTTATGACATCTTTTAATAATTTATGATGTTGTGCCCAGTGCCGTATTCGTTATCCATCGCAAACAATTTTATCTTCGATTTTCCGTTTCGCACTAACAGCTTATGTAGATTCAAATTTCTCAATAATATCCGTCCTCGCATGTACCTATATCTTAGGCTACGATCAGAGTCAATTATGATTTATGACAAGGATTTTAAACATGTCAGTTTTGCTATTGAAGACTATAATATCAAATACAATGGGGTTTTAGTAAAATATTACAGTGAAGACTTGGCGAATAACTAAATACGATTAGTCTTTTTGACAACTACCTTTATTTAAGAGAGTTGGCTATCATCTAATATAAATATTACGTTGTGATAATAGTAGTTCAGGATTCGAAATTTATCAAATTTCTCATTTTATACTTTCTAGTATTTTTCCATTGTAATCTTGGGCTTTGGCTTTGATATGTGTGTATAAAATGTGAAATATTGTTTAAATTGCAGCTGTATATTTTTATAAACGTCCAAGGACATCTAAAGATATCTGTAGTTGCCCTTGAAACATCATCTAATCAAAAGAAAGTTGATAGGTACGAATCCAAGTACTATTGAAATCAAGTCGATTTTTATCAACAAATAGTTCACTACATCCAAATGTTAGGATCCACTTTGGATTTTAGTAGTTTTAGTTTTTCATATAATTTTGATTTTTGTTTAAGATTTGAAAATCTCAGCATTTTTGTTTTTTTTAATATAATGTGAAGCTCCGTTTATAATGTAGATTTTTAGGTAATAAGCAAGCCGCTATTAATGTGGCAGAGGGGCGTCGACAAGCCACCATTTTGGCTTCTGAAGGATATCAGATTGAAAAAATTAACGCTGCAACTGGTGAAGCTGATGCTTTGAGAACAATTGCTGCTGCTCGCGCTGCTTCTATTGAAATTATTGCTAATGCTCTACAACAAAAGGTAATACATTTAATTCTATTAACCTTTATGTAAATTATGTTAAAAGTAACGTTGCCTTATAATTAGCAAATTGGAAAATAATTTTTTATTATGATAGTATACAGTAACATAAAATCAACTATTTTATCATTAACATAACTATACAAAGCTTGTTATATAGACCACGAAGATACTATAAATATTTAAATGAATTCATTAGTTTATTCAATAATTCACTTGTATTGATTTAGTTCATTTTAATGGCTCCAACGATTTTTGTAAATTTTGTTTTTATAATGACCTTAAAATAGTTGCTATTAATATTGTGACTAGCATTAGAAATGTTTGATGTTAAATAGCTATTGAAATTATATATATATATATATATATATATA
>CABFPE010000864.1:98512-109110 GCA_900660155.1 Hofstenia miamia | reverse complement strand
ATATATATATATATATATATATATATATATATATACCAAAAATATTTTTCAAGATAATAGGTTTCAAAGATCGTAATCTGCTATTTTGAGAAAAATCATTTGCCACACGTTATTTTTGTGTGTTTAACTCACAAGGGGAGTGATTCAGTACCCCCACCCTCAAGTAAATATTTTCTACTAAGTATGTTTTCATGAAGTTTTGTAGATTACTAAAACAATCCTTTACTAATTTAGGCCTTCAGATAAATGATGACGTCATTATTGCGCTGTTGACATCATTTTCAAACCTAGGTTTTTGAAAAAGTCATGATTTTTGAAGGCTAAATTTTATGATGCGTTCTGAGTTGACAAGACCTGGTTAATGTATTCGAGAGGCTTTTTGTTTTACAACAGATATAAAATCTCAAAGGAGCAGTTTCATGTAAAAACAAAATATGCTATAATCAAAATTTTGAAAATATAGTTGACAAAAGTCCTATTGGTAAGAAAACGTCTGGGAAAAATAAAATTACTTCAAATTTGGGCAGAATACTTCTCATGCTATAAAAGTCAGAAAAGCAGACATATCGGAGTTTTGAAACAGCAAAAATTTATGAAAAAATTTACTGGGTGAATTAGTCCTCGCTTTGGCAAATAGGGTTAAAACATTAATTACCATATACTATGTACTATTTCACATGTTGACTTCACATTTTCACGAAAGTAATACTACCACTCTTCAGATGAAGGCCTCAATTTGTAGTCATAAAGAGGCAGTACTTCATGGTAATGATTATTTCTTATCAAACTACAATTGGGGGCCAAGCTTAGGCTGAAATTGAGTATTTCCAAGCTATAAAATATTTTAATTTTTTAAAGTAAATAGATTTGTAGGCTTCAATGGAGTAAATACATATTTCTATTTTAAAGAAGACATTTGATGTATTTAGATTGTTTTTCTTAAATCTGAAAAAAAATCATTTATTTAGTAGGAGCATCTTTAAGGCTCAAAATTTTTATGACTCGTCTGAATAAACTTTAAAATACTAGAAACAAATTGCAAAAGCACCTACGTTCATGTCATGCATTGCACAATTTTTTATTAAGGCATTTTATAAAATAATAAATCGATATAGTTATATCAATTGTTATACGGATAATCGCACATGATCGTGCATCTTCAATTAAATTAAATATGAAATGAGTTAAAATAGCTTTGATTTCCGAAATTTCTCTCGTTCGTTGAGTTAACGTTGCAACTTTTGACAGGTGTAGACAGGCTCGCCTTTAAGATTTTAAAACGGGGGGGACGCACACTGGGCAGTTTTCTTTCAACAAAATGATAATATATGTAAGTATAAATCCAAGTAAAACTATGCTGTAGATTTTTCTACCAAATCGATTAATAACCATGGACCTTGTACTTGAAAAATGTGTTAGTAGTTACAAATCTTTAAATAAAAAATATAAGTAAAATCATTCACAAGGAAAAATTTCTTATATTGCTGTTTATGGTATTAAATGTATGCAAGCGTAGGATCAAAATAGTTTTTCAATAAATAATTAAGAACCTGAAACGTACATTATAATGAGAGGGATTATGTAAAAAGTAATGAATTCCCCAGGTGCTACAAAATTGATTTGTGGTAATTTTCGATTTAACATCCTGTATACATGCACATGTACATGTAACTACTATTAACTAACATCTCAAGAAATTTGAAGGATTTTAATTGCACGCTACCTAAATGGAGGAAAGTGAATTGATTTGATAATAAGTGTTGTGCAGAATCTTTAGTAAGTTATATAAAACAAATTCAATGCATTCTGTACGACAAAGACAAGGGGAGATAGCTTGATTTACACTAGAACACTTAGTCAATAAATCATTGTGGATATACAGATTGATGTGACTTAGATTCAACGTTTGAAGTAGAGAAATTCCACACTGGAAGTATTTCTTTTAAAAATCCGTAACAGAGTAAAGGCAATATTTACATACAAATGTCAGACAAATCCTCTCTGATAGGCTTTTGTAGGGGATATATAACAAAATATCGAAATTTATTATTTGATTCTCGCACTAATATGTTGACTTAGCGAATCTTATATGTAAGAAATTGAAGATAATTTCTCATATTCCTTTCTGCTTCTTTGAGTAATTCACATTCCTAAGAACACACTTCTGATGATAGTAGAAGCTTCAGGTCAACTACATATACAATGACAAAATGTGTATTAAAGGGTTAACATAGAATTCGAACAATTAATGAGAAAATAATATAATATAATAATAAATTGGTAAATCGTGTCATAAATATCTTTTACTGATTCTGGGTCTTGTAAATTCTAAAACATAAATAGAAATACAACGTCTTCGAATTTTTAAGCAAATCTAAGTTTGAATAGTGAGAAATTAATTATTAAGTTATTGGCATAGCGACTGTTTTAAATATCAAAGATCCTCTAAAAAAGGGGGCACCGACTTACCGGGTGCTCCCCAACTATGGTCGCGCCTGGGTTTAGATTAGTTTCTGCTATGCATTTATACATGGGTTTCATCATATAGATTCATATTACGATATTAGTGATCTTAAGAGTAGATGTTTTAATTATAATCTGTAGCTGTCAGTTATCTGATGACATCAAACTGTCACCATGATTAAATGGATATTTTCTTTTTTACTTTCACGCAATCTTATCTTTGCATTCAGCAGTCATTGTGTCTGTATATACTTGATATCATCTACGCTATTTCCCCTGCCACCACATAAATTTTGTTTATTTTCGCTAGTTATCAAATTGCCCAAAAATATTTACTATTTTTGTCGTCGTCTACAGAAGATTGGGCTTTGCATGAAACGTTCATTTTATTTCATTTTCCGATATGAATTTGATTTCACTTTATTTTGACTTAGTCTGGATCTAAAGCTGCCTCGCTTGGCGTCGCCGAACAGTATGTACAAGCTTTCAGTAAACTCGCAAAAGAAACAAATACCGTCCTGTTGCCTAGTAATCCCGGTGATGTTACCGACATGGTTACAAAGGTATTTTGTTTTAATTTTATTTTAATGTATGGGTTTCTGAAGTAGTTTACAATTGTATATTTCTTAGATGTGAATTGAAAGATTGTCATGCACCTATACAATAAATTTATGTATATAAGAAGTATATTATATAAAAATATTATTCCAATTTTTGTTAGACCATTACGAATTGGGATCAACTCATTGTTATTAAAATTTATCATCGATTTTTTCATAAACGAACCTTTTATTTCAAATAGTATACTCAAAGATTTTATTGAATTACCTGATGTAAGGATAGGAGTATAGTGGTTTAACCTAATATACTCAAAAATAGAAGTCCTTTGATCTTTGTCTTCGTTTGAATGGCTGCACTTTATTTGCTATCTTTGCATCCGTTGACAGTTTCTATTGATTGTTAAAGGATATGTTACACACTTCTGTTTTTTTAGCCACTAAGTTCTTTAAGGTTATACGAGAAAGGTGCAAATTGACTCACTATATCTTGCAGCACAAAAGTAATGATCCATAAGAATTATCGTGCATTCAATAGGGATAAAATATTGACAAAATTCAGTGGTTCTCAATATCTATCTTGCAATTTATCGAGGATGGCTTTCTAAATGCGGAATATCGACCTCGACCGCACTTTAAGTACAATCTGGATCACATATGAGATTTTTAATAAAATGCCATGTCTCTACATGTATATACTTTCGTAGACTATTGTTAGATTAAGTTTAATTATTTCGCTTCATTTTTCTGCATTTTACATTTAGTTTTTGTATATATGTCGTTTTAAGGGTTTCATAAACAGTCTACTTTTGAGTAGGCTCTTATAAATATAATTGAAATTCATCCGCATATATTTTCGCAAAACCGAATTTTCCGCTTTTCTAGAAGTTGTGTATAAAATTAGATTATAAACAAACAGGGCTAGAACAGACCATGGCCCACTGTATAATATATATACAATGGGCCATGAACAAACACATTTATTTCTGTTTGTAGTTAGAAACACAATAAGTATTTGATTGATGATTTTGTATCTGTCATATTGCGTAATCGAAATACTACATGTATGAGCATTTGGCTTAATTTTTTCAGCAATTTATTGGAAGCAAGTTCTAAGTGTGTGCTTATAAGGGTNGATAAAATATTGACAAAATTCAGTGGTTCTCAATATCTATCTTGCACTTTATCGAGGATGGCTTTCTAAATGCGGAATATCGACCTCGACCGCACTTTAAGTACAATCTGGATCACATATGAGATTTTTAATAAAATGCCATGTCTCTACATGTATATACTTTCGTAGACTATTGTTAGATTAAGTTTAATTATTTCGCTTCATTTTTCTGCATTTTACATTTAGTTTTTGTATATATGTCGTTTTAAGGGTTTCATAAACAGTCTACTTTTGAGTAGGCTCTTATAAATATAATTGAAATTCATCCGCATATATTTTCGCAAAACCGAATTTTCCGCTTTTCTAGAAGTTGTGTATAAAATTAGATTATAAACAAACAGGGCTAGAACAGACCATGGCCCACTGTATAATATATATACAATGGGCCATGAACAAACACATTTATTTCTGTTTGTAGTTAGAAACACAATAAGTATTTGATTGATGATTTTGTATCTGTCATATTGCGTAATCGAAATACTACATGTATGAGCATTTGGCTTAATTTTTTCAGCAATTTATTGGAAGCAAGTTCTAAGTGTGTGCTTATAAGGGTGATTAACATCTTATATTTATTAATGAAACTCATTAAAAATGTAACTCATACATGTCAATGTGGAAACCGCAAGAATATTTTTTGATATTAACTTTACAAATCTCTTCTGATTTTTAAAATTATTACAAAGATCATTTCAAAAACCCCATCTCTCTCCTGCTAGTTAATTTAAGAAAACGAGTGAGATAGACGTATTATAAATTGAAAAAATAATAGCAGTTTTCCCATAACATTTGCTCAAAATAGAATGGGAACAACAGTTTTTTAATTTATAAATTATGGGTGTCGGTTTTGCTTTTATCAATGTTCATCAGGGATTTCTCAATTGTTGAAAGATTGATTTGGGATTCCAAATGAAAATTTAATAGACAAAAAATTTCTAAGTAAATTCCTTAGTAAACAATTCCAAGTCTACCCACATTTCCTGAAAAAACTGAACCTAACAATTAAATCGTGTTTTCTATTATAAAACCGAACTGAAATTGAAATCGAAAGTAAAATATTGCGCTGTTTCATAAATTCTGAGCCCTATTTTGTGAATATTGATTATAGGCTAACTTTGATTATGAAAAATTCAAATATTGGTCATATTTGGTCGATATTGATATTCTGCATATCATAGGTAGAATAGAGTCTTAAGCTACATAGCAATTATACGTGTAGCCGTGATTTATGTAGACAATGTTTCGAGTATCTATTTTACTCCTTACTTTAAATTAGTCAGATATTAAGACCCAGCTGAGGGAAATAGAGTTTGATAGCCATGAAGAAGTGGAATGTGAAACAGTTTGTGTCTTGAGAGAGACTTATACTGGAGTTTTTCGAAGAGAATTCGATAAGCTTCTCGATCACTATTCCAAAGTTATCACGTGTAGGGGTTCGTACGTCACTCTTAATTTTCTATCGTTATTTCTGCATCTATTTTTGTTTTTAGCTAAATTGAATTGCTTGGTAAAACAAATGTTTCGATTTTATTCCATATCGATATCTGACTAGACTCAAATAAGGAGTAAATTGCATACTCGAAATATATAAAAGTTTTGACATTAGTCACGGCTACACCTATAACTACTTTGTAGATTAGGACTCTATTCTAACTAAATATTTATTTCTATTGTCTCTATATCAACTATATATGACCAATATTTTAATTTTTCAAAATCAAAATTGGCTTATAAGCAATATTCACAAATAAAATCAAGGGCTTAAAATTTATGGAATGGCGTAATATTAAAACGGGTCATCACTGCTTTTGAGGAAAGCAGTAACTTACACAGTTTGGTTTACAAATAAACTTAACAATGATGGCATTTTGGTTTGAAATTAATCAAAATTTTCTTATTCGATGTTTGTACATGTATAAAGCTATAATTGTCAATAACTGTTATAAGTTATCTTGAACGTAATTATGTAAATATATGTCCATTATTTAAAAATATTTATGAATTATTTATTTTATGTATTTAGGCACTTGCCATTTATTCAAAGCTATCGCCTGTAGATGGCGCCTCCAATTCCAACCTTCCTACAAATTTCGCAGAAACAACTGAAAATTCAGTTTCTCCATCAACAATATCAGAAAAAGTTTCTAAAAAATAATTTATATTTTTGCATTTTGTTTTTATTTCAATTTGTCTATTTTTGAAGAAAATTAGTTAAGGTATTATTTGTAATAAGTTTTAGAGATACTGTACACTGGCGAATTAGTTTGTTAAAAAAATTATCCTAATGTCGGCATATTCCTAGAAGATCAAAGAAATTGAAAAAATACGAATCATCATATAGATCACATAGCGTATTCACACCGTTGGGAACTGTTTTAAAGCTATGCGTCACTAAACCATTGTAATAAATTTGATTTTCTGTATGTAAAAAGGTTGAAATTACAGCTAAATAATAATTCAATTGGACTGAGTTCTTTGCCACCTTGGGTATTAATTATAACATAGCAACTATTCTTGCATAATGAATCAATGATTCTTGCAACTACTAATCTCGAACATCTTTAAAATGTATATAGTGAAATATGAACTAACTACCGTCCTATTCGAAAACATCTATCAATGAAATTTTTATAAGTTACTAAAATGGGCTCTTTGGTTTTTCTTTCCCCGCAGTTAAAGTTTTTTTAAATAGAATATGAAATGCATCTAGTGTGCTATTATACATGTATGAGTTGCACATAAAAATTCAGATGTTAAAGCAAAACAATAGACATGTAAGTTCGGGTGCAGTTGCGCAGTGTTTTATCACGTTTTATCCAAAACGATATTCGTACTCCATAATTTTTGCAAATCTAAATATCATTTACCAATTCTATATGAATTTTGTGTTATATATATATATATATATATATATATATATAATTTTATTATTTTTGTGCTTGTTATAGATGAGGTTTGATTATTCATTTCGGTGCAAATTGTTTATGCTTTCTGTAAATTTTCTGATCAAAAATTTATTATTTTCCGCAAAACACTCAGTTTCAGTAGTAAATGATTTACAAACTCAATTGCCTTCAACCATGGTGTGAAATCGCTATTATTCTAGCATTACTCAAAATGACATCATATGGAATAGAATTTCTTGTTAAGTGCAGTACATTGGCAATATTAACGCCTCAACAAAAGCTGCTAATGCTACACTACTCAGATTGGATTTCATTAGAAAAAGGTGTTCCACAAGGGACAATCTTGGGCCCATTCTACTTAATATTTACGTAAATGATTTAAATATTAGCCTTACATATGACATTTTACAATACGTCGATGACACAATAATATTTCACTCTAGTAACTATAGTACCTATGTCAACTTGAATTTCCAAAACTTATGTTTCTTATTTCAGAAACAAAAAACTATTTGTTATCTTTCTCATAATAGTAGTGATTATTCTTTGTATACAGACGATAGAATATCAAATAATCCATTTGGAAAACCAGTCTCAAAATATGCAATGAGATCAATTCTAAACGTTCATCAAAATTTCAAAGTATACTTCTAGAAGTAAAAGATCGAATAAAAGATTTCGTGGCTTTTATTCAACAACTTGAAACCGAATTAAATATTGCCTATTTTAAAAACAAACCTTGTGTTACTTGATGACAATAGACGATAAAATTTATCTTTTCTACACTTTATCTAATAATGTTGCACTCTTAGTAAAATCAAATTTAAAAAGATAAAAGAGAAATCGTTTCAAAATCTAGTAAACCTGATAATTTACATGTTCCTGACGCTAATCTCTCAGACCACTCACTCATAGAGTGCAAGCTTTTACCCCCTCCCCCATGAAACAAGGTAATCACTTAGCATGAAAAATCTTCTGTGTCAACATCAGTTTGCAAATGATGCAACCTCATCACTGGACATCTCAAGCTCGAGAACACCAACCTTGAAACTATACTTAACAAACATGCGCCAATTATGACTTGTCAGTCTAAGCTCCATGGATGACCAAGTACATCTTGGAAACTTGCCGAATCAGACGATGTGTTGAATCAGCTTGGAGACGCCACACATTTGCAGCTACCAAACAAGCTCTAAAATCTTGATCAAACAATATTGTCAGCCTCGTCAAAAGAGCAGAAGCCCATACCAAAAAAATAGAAGATTCCTCCTGTTCGCAGCGAGCACTCCTCTAAAATATACAACAAACTCATATGTAAGACAAATATATCAGACATACTACCCCAAGATTAGCCCTGCATCTCTTCTCCCAAACGCCTTTTCAGAATTTTTCAAAAAGATAGACATCAAGTCAACATTAACCTGTGATAACAAAGTCTGCCTGCCCACTGTACCTCTTTTTTCATTGAATTCAAAGTTCTAACCATTGAAGACCCAATGACTAATCAAAAAAATTTCCAAGCAAAATTTCACCTGCAGATCCAGTGCCAAAGAGATTAATGTCAGACATCATTGAGACTCTCGTAACGTCTGTCAACACCATCATAAATCTCTCTTATCACAGCCAATTGAACCCACAGCATGTAATGAGTTGACAAAGTATTTCAATGAGAATTTGCTTATCAGCATACCGTAAAAATTATAGTGTAGAAACAGCATTGCTCTCAATTACTAACAGCATATTCCTTTCAACAGGGTACAAAGCAATGTGGGATTCTTGTATTGCTAGACCTTAGTGACTTAACACTATTGATCATGCTATTCTTCTCACTATTACATCAAGGGTTTGGGGTTGGTGGTAATGTGCTTACATGGATTGTGAACCACAATATTCTACGCCGCAAATATATAANGCCTTATTTTGCAATTTCTATAAGGTGGATATTGACATATGTTCTGCAAAATCGGAATGGGAAATTTACAAGGCATTTAAGTCCGAATTTTCAACTAATAATCTTACAACAATTGAGTCTATTCACTCATTCCTTTANTCTTGTATTGCTAGACCTTAGTGACTTAACACTATTGATCATGCTATTCTTCTCACTATTACATCAAGGGTTTGGGGTTGGTGGTAATGTGCTTACATGGATTGTGAACCACAATATTCTACGCCGCAAATATATAATTTGTGTTATTCGGATGGAATATTAAAATTTGTTGTAAATTGGGAGATTTGAAGTCATCAGTGAAAAAAATTATATTACGGAGTTCCTCAATGATCATTTCTTGGCCCTATACTTTTTATAATGTATACCCCCTTCAGACATGTACATTATATGGAGGTGTTAAAAATATTTATATGTTGGCTCAGCACTGCTAGTCTAAATTGTTTCTGATGACTTCAAGAAACTTTCTACTGCTAATATTTTCATTGAAATTGTCTGTGCAAATTTGTACACATTGTGACTTAATCATGTAATTTTTTACCAAAATTATATTTTAATGATATATTTTTATTTAGAGTGTCTTACAAATTATGATATTGAAATCATGCAAAAACTTATTTCTTGCGAAGCTATGTTATGATTTGTGAATAACACAAATTCAACTAGTTTCACCATTTTGCGGAATGCTAATTTTTTACAAGGTTGCTTCAATACAAAATTATACCAATATTTAGACCAAATTAATTTTAAGAACAAAAAGTCGCTTAATTTAATAAACAAAGATATTCAAGGTTGAATATATATTCATATCTTAATAATCTAATTTCTACATGTGTAAAATTGTCCACATTGTGCCTCAAGGGGATATCGATGATCTGAGCATAATCACCTTCATAGATATGCAGATGATATTGAAGACCCTCCAAAACATCCATGAAAACAATTCAATAGCAAAAGAACAAAAACGCTACAACAAAATTAAGAAGAAATAATCAACCGAAATCATTCTCATCAAACTATAAAACTAAAAATAAATTTATTGTTATTATTATTATTATGGCGCTGAATCACTGACTTTCGGGGATTTTCTTGTATTCAGCGCCGTTTGCATTATTTGAGTTTAGTTTTTAGTCGATTTCAATGAAACTTAGTGTGTAGCTTTGCTTAGTTTAGAAGAAAGGGGCTTCCACATTTTGGCAAAATTAACTATTATAGGGTCGCTGAATATAACTAAGGTCTATTATAAGGACACTTAATATTTTATTGCAATTTCTTATTGAATATTAGTACATCCTACTTTTAAATGATAAACAAGATGATGACATACATCAATCTACACATTTGAACAATTTTTCCCATTCCTAGATTGGTTCTTGAAGTAATAAGTTTCCCCAGACGATCTTAGCAAAATTAGCTCTTGGGTTCGCTTAAAGTAACTTGAAAAGACCTATCTAGATGATAATAAATTTTAGAAAAAAATAAAAGTAGTCGGACAGCTATGTCCTCTCTAAAGACAGTCGATTGCGCTCTCCGCTCCGCACTTGAAAATG